>JAPQWV010002962.1:0-47732 GCA_027422505.1 Craterostigma plantagineum | reverse complement strand
TTGACATCTTTTTGGAGCTTCCGTTCTCATGATGAACAAACTTGAAATAAATCTGCAGGTCGCCCCATTATCGTGGATTTCTCTCCTGTGGACTGATTTCGGTGAAGCAAAATGTAGGCGTATGAGGAGGACGCATGTGGTCGTACGATGGTGCATACTGCAACTTCATTCATCTGAAAGAATTAGCAGGTTTGTGCTAGCAGTCTTAAACTCGGGCATCGAATAATGCAGAAGCACTAGGTTTTGATACCAGTTCTCTTATACAGCAGTTCTTTTTTTTTTTTCTTTCTGAAATTTGTTTATCGATACTTATGTGCCACCACAGAGAGCTGAGGCGCGAGTTGTTTGAAAGTAGCACAAGTCCTTTAGGCGCCAAAGCTACGTATGATGGCTCTCATGGAAGTCGTGGTCAAAGCACTAGAGGACACCTTAGCAGAATATGATTGCTCAAGCAAACAAGTCAACATTATTCCCGTTTTTTTTCGTTTCAGTTTTGAAGTTTGTTTAAAGCAACTCTTAGCCATTTTCTTTGCGTTTTTCTGTCTTGATGGTCTAGGATCAGTTTATGACTTGCTTTTAGATTCTGCGCAAGTGGAAATCGTATAATCTTTCTTCTCGTGGTAGAGCTTTGGCGAGTTATTACAACCACATACCTAGGCGTCACGTTTAATTACAAACCGATAGTTGTATTGACATAGAAAGTGACTTTTCAACTCCCACTTATAGTGTATCACATAACAACGTCCCCCAAAAGAATCGTACCTAATTCATTAATATAAGTTTTACCTTTACTAAAGAAAAAAGTTCGAGTTTTACAGACACTTCTTAATTATTGGCATAAAATCTAACGTGAAAAATCGAGAAATTTTAGCCAAGTTAACCCTTTCTTGGTATCCTTCTCAGCCTCCGGAACAGCCTGAGGTAGATGCCGCCGACGCCGGCGGACCTCCGCCCTCAACCGCCATCTTTGGGCAGAGAAAGAAGTTCCTCGAACCCAAGTCAATAAGCTTGTCGTTTCTATCCAAACCTTTTCAACAAAAAAGTTTCTTAGCTAAAGCAAACACCTCTTACTTGTTACTCAACAAAAGAATCTTTGAAAAAGGATTATAAATAACTTACTTTCAAGGCTAAACTGAGAATAATGGAGGTCAAACTTGCGAGGCTCGCACGACTCTAACACGGGCCTACGACACTCCTTCACGTACTGCCCAACCACGGCGGCGATCAAATCCTCCACCGTCGACTCCATCGGAACCACCACGTCAACGGCCCTATGCTCCTAAGCATAGTCACCTTCACCAGAATCCTCGTCAGCTTCTTCTTCAGCGGCGGCGACACAGTCTCACACCGCCTCCGCCCCTCCTATCAGCTCCGGCACCGTCCTCGGCCTCGGAAGCGCCGCCGTCTCTCGTCGAAAACCCTACCCTCTCCGCCGTGGAAAGACATCGATCTCTCGGCCAACCACCTCGCCTGTTCTTCTCTTTATTGTGCCTTTGGCTCATAGTCATAGCACCACCACCACTCTTCTGCGACGGCATATTCGATATTATTCTATGTTTGTTTTCCTTCTTCGATTTATTACCTCAGGCTACGGTATCGAAGGAAACGGAGCTTGGGAAAGAGTAGTGGGCTGTGAAGGGGCATATATATTTATATATTGTGTGTAATTAATTATGAGTTAAAAAAGAAGTGCCAAGATTTGATTTTATCAACGAAGAAGATGAAGGGAGTTGCTTCTCTTATTATATGATGCATAGGCATATGTTTATATATATATATTAGATGTATGAGCAAATTGGCACGCAGACGCAACAATAATAAATATATCATGTGAATGAATATACTTGCTTGGATTGAGCGATTGGTGGAAGGGAAGGGAAACTGGGAAAGGATAAGGTGGGGAATCAATACGAGGAAGTCATTACGTTGACCAGTCAGCTGAGAGCTATTTTGACTTTATCCTGAAATCGTAACATGGAATGTAATTAGGGCTGTAAATGAGCCGAGCTCGAATTAGGGCTGTAAATGAGCCGAGCTCGAGCCGAGCTCGGCTCATTTTCTGGGCTCGAGCCCTCAGCTGAGCTCGAGCCTCGAGCTCGAGCTCGTCGAGCTTTTCAGCTCACGGCTCGAGCTCGAGCTCATTTGCAGCCTGATGAGCTCGAACTCGAGCTCTGAGCTCACGAAGCTCATCGAGCTCGAGCTCATTATAAAAAAAAAAATTAAATTAATAAAAATAATATAAATTAATATAAAAATACAAAAAAAATATAATTTTTTTTAAAAATCGAGATTTTTAATAAAAAATTAGTAAAATAATATAAATTAATATAAATTTTTTAAAATATCGATTTTTTTTAAAAAAATAAAGAATAATATAAATTATTATTAAAATATAAAAAAATATAAAAATTAAAAAAAAAAAATGAAAAAGCTCGCGAGCCTGTTCACGAGCTCGCGAGCCACTATGTTTGGGCTCAAGCTCGAGCTCGACTTAAATGAGCTCGAGCTCGAGCTCAACAAAATGAGCTCGAGCTCATTTTGTCGAGCTTGAGCCGAGCTTTTATCGAGCCGGCTCGTCGAGCTCACGAGCCGGCTCGGCTCATCTTTCACCCCTAAATGTAATTGTGGGTTTCCTCAATAACGTCATACTTCTAATCGGAATTGTCTGAACAGTGTTTTGGTAATCATATACTTATTAAAAGTAAAATCGTTGACCTCTCCTTGACCCCCCTATAGCCAATCGTTGTGTGACACATCAGCGCTCAAAAGTACAATGACCATTTTGGGTCTGAGGGTAGTGGGATTACATGGATGGTTTAAAATATTTAAAGGAAATAAAGTAATACGAAGTGTCAAAAAGTGGCATTGAAGGGTCGCTTAGTAAGGCAACGGTCGATAGACAATTGAAGGTTTTTCCGTCACACTTCTCGGACCTCTCCTCCTCGAAACGACCCCCGCGATTCGATGATCCACACCTGTTTGAGCTTCAGCAAGGCCGAGGTAGAGAGGAGATTGTCCGAGAGGGAATCGAACGTCTTCTTCTTCCCAGCAGCTGAAGGACTTGTTGTAAAAGGACAGTATAAATAAGGAGAGACACCAGAATTTACGTGGAAAACCCCAAAGTCGGGGTGTGAAAAACCACGGGCAAGGTAAGAAAAAATTATACTGTGGGTAATTTAGGAGTTACAACTCTCTACCGTAAGGAGAACACTAGCCATATCTCTCTTACAATAGGATACTCACCAACTCTCTAAATATTTTTCCTTACAACACTTGTATATACTGAATATAAGAAGAAGTTATTGTTTTCGATGATTTACAATGACTTATAGCTAGCCTATTTATAGCTGAAGGTTTTAGGCTCGGGCCAATCAGAGCTAGCCGCGTAGCTAGACACGTGGACGAACCGAGATTTAGTGTATGAAGAGCAGAATCGGAATGGGATCGGAGGTAAGAACGCTTGGGGATTTTTGGGCAAAAAGCCGATGGGTTCAATTACGGTTCAATTGGATTTGGAGAGCGTTTTTTAGAGTATAAGCGGAAATTCGGCAATCAATCCGAGGGATTTGGTTTGAATTTTTATATTTATGTGTGTTTATTTGCAGCAGATTTATTGAGTAAGAGGATAAGCTGCAACTTGAGGCTTAATGTTGAGGTATCCTACTTTGCGCTGTTCTTGGGAGCTGTTTCATTCCGAGGGGTGGGTGCGTGGTGATGCAGAACGGGTGGTCTTCCATCAATGGGTCGGGTTTGAACCTTCTCCTGAACATTCGATCCAAAACCCGAGTGCAGTCCACAGGTTTTTGTGAAGCAGCCTGTCTTTAGTTGCAAGTTTGGTGTGAGAAGCTGTGGAGAGAGAAGAACTTAAGATCAGGGTAATAATCATATATCAACCTTTCTTCTTGCTGATTTTGATCATTCTTTGTAATTTATGACATGTTATTGATTGGTCTGCGTATAATTATAAGAAAAAAATCGGTTCTTTATTGATCCCTCATCTCAAAGGTTTATCTCTCTAACAATACGAATTGTTGCTGGGACTGGCCTTTCTTCGGTCTACAACGCCAACAGCCCACAAACTTTGGTAATAGATGGCGTCTTCGACTCTGTTTCTGCTGGGATTTTGGTGTACATGGATCAACAAAATTGGCATCTCATTAGTTTTTGCTTTGCATCCATTATTCGCTAACCCCCAGTATTTATATTTGTTTTTTCAGTAGGGTTGCTTGGCAACTTGCACTGAGTCGAACCAAAATTAAGAAAGAAGTCATCGGGGATCAAGTTCAGGCTAGGGATGATGATTCAACTGATGGAGATTTTTGCATTCAATGTTCCGTCCGCTCATTACCTCTGATACAACCGTCAGTTCTTTAACTTGATATCTTATTTGGATAACTATAATTCGCGTAGGGAGTTTCCTGATAAGTTATGCGGCGAATGTGCAGGAAATTGAATTCATGAAATCAAAGTTTTAGTGATAAGGAACTTGATGCTTTTTGCATCATATTTACAGTTTCCTGGGCAACCAAAAAGCTTAGATTTGAGGACAAAAGGAGGTTTTCTATTACTCGCCTGAATCTTTCTTGCGCTGGTAATAAACTACGTGGTGATAGTCCCGTTACAGTGATTATTAGTGGTTAAAGTCAAGTATTCGACAGAGTCACGTCGCCATTAGAGCCAATCTTCTTATTACCGTAGCGAAATGATTTATGCAGGCCTGCTCTGAGCTGCTTATCGGCGAGGGATGAGAGAAAAATTTAGAGCTTCGTCTTCTAATTTCGCCATACATGATTTGGAACTCTGTGGTTGAGCACTTTGAAGAAGCCATACTCTTCGCAAGCTCTTAGGAGCCGGGATTTCGAGTCTGTGTTTGATTAGTCGATGGATGGGCATGTGAAGAACTGCTCGATTGCCATTTGTGTGTTGGAATAAAAGAAAAATAACAGTTTATGGGGGGGGGGGGGTTGCATTCAATATGAGATGAGTTGGTTTGATATATATCGTATATGAATATTTATATTTGTGTCTGTTCATTGCAGCAGATTTATTGAGTAAGAGGATGAGCTGCAACTTGAGGCTTCATGTTGAAGTATCCTACTTTGCTCTGTTCTTGGGAGCTGTTTTGATGTCTTCACTTGCGATGTGGGCGTAGTAGATCTGATTATAGAAACAATGGAGTTTTTTTGTGTTATTGAATTTTTCAATTCTCTTTTACGCAGATGACATGCAAGCTGAAAGAGAAGCGGAAAGAAGAAAATGGTTCTGCAAATATTCGTTTATGGAGTGCTAGAACAGTTGCTCTATTGTTAAACTTTGGATAAATTGATGAATCGTTTTTGGTTTTCCGACGAATGGGCGGGGTAATATGCAGAAAATGATGCTTGATAAGAGAGGTGAGAAGTTATTTGGAGATGAACATGTATGGGCATAAGATTCTTGGCTGGCTTCGTAAGGAGAGCAAGGCTCACCTTCACAACTATGTTTTGTTGGTGTTGGGAACTGGGATTAGGCCTCTAATCTTTTTTGTTAAAAAATGGCAAAGCAATCTACAGATAGGCGCAGGTCAATGCGCTTCTGAACAGAGTGTCGACATCAATGATCTGATTTTCCTCATGATTTTCTATTTGGAGCTTCGACGTCTGCTTATCAAGTGATTTCACATTCGCTCTATACATAACGTTGACTTTTTAACAGTAGATTAATGACTGAACCTCTGTAAGTTGAAGGGGCGTATCTTGAGGATGGCAAGAGTTTAAGCAACTGGGACGTGTTTTGCACGATGAATGGTGGTCTGGGTCAGTGCGTGTCTTGCACTTTGGAAGCATTTCGCCAATTTGGCTGACTTTGCGTTATTTACTTTTTTATGATTTTAGGCAAGATACAAGATGGGCAAAATGGTGATGTAGCTGATGATTACCATCGGTTTATGGTAATGAGTATATCACCGGCATTTACCGTTTTCCTTTGAGTTATGTTCTTCATTTTACTTCTTTTTCATAGTTACAGGAAGATATTGAGATAATGCATTCACTTGGGTTGACTGGCTACAGAGTACAGACTTTCAATTTCATGTGGGTGTATCTTTTTTTTATTATTTTCTCCAAATATTTTTAGAATTCCATTGAAAACCTGAAGGCCGTCTATTTAGCTTCATTGAAATTTTCCAAGCTCACTGTTGGAGATGTGGCTCCGTAATTCACAGCTGTTTAGTTTGGATTTTCTTTTTCCGTCATTTATGAAAATTCAGGGGAAGTGCTTTGGTTACTGTTGTGTTGCCCTGCTTGAATGCTAATAATTTATGGCAAGGGTGTTCGACAAATCTGATGAACTCATTGGCAATCTTCAGTTCAGCTGATCGGTTTGTCGTTTTTAAGGACTTTCAATTATCGAAGATGGAAGTGAAGGAATGACAATGGAAGTAGAGATGCAGTGGGATGGAAACCCCACTATTATACTTGATATTATGACGTATCTTGGTGTTGCTCTTCCCGTCCAATAATCTCTCTCGATATAATATATATATATATATATTATATATATATACATATATATAGATACAATATAAATCTGTGTGTGTTTATGCGTGTATCTTTTATATATATATATATATTTATATACATATATATATATATATATGTATATATACAATCATAAATCTGTGTGTGTTTATGCGTGTATCTTATTATACAAGTTTCTGTTCTTCACATTTTCTCCATATCAGAATATCTCAAAGCCTTAGGATGGCAAGGATGACTATTTAGATTGCTTCGGGGAACCCGAGAAGATTTGCAAGGTAAGACTGTAAGAAACCCTTACATATGTGAGCTACATAAAAGGACGAAATAGTGGGTTGTGTAATGTTTTCATTTAACGCCTGCTAATGTCTCTTGAATGATATTTGACTTAATTGATCTTCGTTGATGGAATTTTTTGGTCATCGAGCCAATTTTTGCTGCTATTTACATTTTCCCTTAGTGTTGATTCTTGGCTTGAGAGATGAATCATATCACTATCCAAGTCTTTATTTGTTTGATCTCTTATACGATAATCTCTTGCTTCAGTGGTCTCTCAAACTCGAACTACCCGACCTGTCAAAGTTATACGACAAGGAACAAGGTTCGATTTTTAATTTCCTTAACTTTGCGCAGTTTCCCTTCGTCGAGGCTCGACTATCGGAGGGTATCGAATGCATAGACATGGTCCGAAGCTCTAAAGACACCATGAAGTTCTTAAAGTCCGGCCCTTTCTTCCAAGAACGCCTCCGACGGCTGCTGTAAGAAACTCCGACCGTTCCCAAGCTGCCTCATCGCCGACATGTGCTTCACTGGGCCGGAAATCATGCCGGAGAACTGGGCATACATCGAATCGCTTCCACGGTATGCCTTGCTTCTCTCTTCTGTGCTGGACAATCATCGCCATCACATACCCGGCACGCCTTTCCTATTGGTTATCGTCTCTTCTCGAGTTATTAATCGCAGAGCTTTGGCTGCTTTTATTTTTTTCTTCAATGGGATATTCATATGCAGGTCGATGGAGATGAGCTCTCTGCTGCAAATGGGAGCTCAACGGATCATCATCGTCATCGTCCCTCGCTTTATGAGCGGTAATTAAATTTACATAGCATTTAGGGTTCTTGGTCTTGAGGTTTTCCTCCATTATCGTCTTTTTTTTTCTCTTCTGAACATATTTGCTTTGGGCCGCGACCCGATTCGACCCGATACATATATGTATATATATTTTCTCATATATATTTATACGCACTACGCTTTGCTTCTAATATTTTGAGGTGAATCAATTTTAGCATTTCATACCGATTAAGAGCCGCATCTCCTCCTCCGAATGTTGAATGGGGCCTTACAGTTGCCGTGCACGTAAAAAACAGTCAATCTCATTCTGATAAGCTTAACATTTCAAACTGACACTTTGAACTGTTTATTACTCCTGAGTAGTGTGAAATCCTATAAGTGAGTAATTTTCTAATAAATAAATTCCTGCTGCGTAACTGTACGTTGTATTCTTCAAAAAAATCACTCTAAATGAAATTTATTTTGCATACAGGTGACACTTAGGGCACAAATCTCTGAACAGGCTGTTGTTCCTTGCAAATTAAGCCTCTGTGCTGACTATAAGTACATCAACAATCTAATAATCAATCAGCTCAACGAAGAGGAACGGCAACAGTTTCTCGAAAAAATCGTCATTTGCCAAGTTGATAATTTCTGCGGAGCAATTCAATCTATCCAACCAAATAATTTGGTTTTTGATGAAGTCACAGGTTGAGGTGAATGATTTTGAAGACCTATGGATGATAATAAAAAAAATCAATACGGTTCTCGCAAATGGAAGTCTCTATATTAACAGGGCTGAAATCTGAAAAACCACCTACAATAAATCCGAACCAGAATTTCCTGACAGAACACTTCCCCGGGAAAACAAAAATCACACTTCAGGAAGCAATCGATAAATTCTCTGATATGCCCAGTCAGCATCAACCGGATGTAATATAGAAAACTGAAGTTAGCCAGCGTGTTATTCGTTGCAGGTGTACTGAAACATCGAACTACACGAAGAACAGTACTGATAGAGAAAGAATTTCTCTATTTAGTGAATGATTTAGACACGCTTAACAGTTACCCATGGGGAACCATCAGATATAGAGAGGTGCTTTCATCGATGAAGAGAAATATTCAATCAAATAGGGTAACTGTCGACAACAAGGGAGGCAAAAGACCTTTGACGTGACTTTGGGGGGCTTCGTACATCCTCTTCAGGTTTGTTTTTACAACATACATATAATAGTCACGTTTACTTTACACATCATGTTGTCTAAATCTTTATATTGAACCCAGAATAATAAGGTATGACAGATTTCTTTACTTTGCGCAAAACAGGTTCTGTCTTATGAATGCATACCTGGAATTGCACATAAGTTTGCTAGAAGAATTGAAAATCCGGAATTCAATGGACCGCGGATGTGTTTATGGAAAAGCAACGATTGGAATGCCAAAAAATGCACCAAGGATGGAGCAGATTATTGAAGCAGTGCGCAAAACAGAGATAATCAGCAATCTGCTACAACCAACTGCAGAAGAACTGGCTGAGTCGTTTTTCCGTGAGAGCCAATTTCCAGCAAGTAACATCAACTTACAGATACACACAGCCTCTGCTTATGTGAGACAAGGTTGTACATTGTGTTGGATGTCGATACAAAATACAGAATCTCCAGACATACAATCATTATCAGATGAGAGTGAAAGTTCTTATCAACATTCCAGCACTTCGGATTCATCATCGGCCCCAGATGATCGCAGTGACCCGCCAGCTTTGGAGATAAGAACAAAGAAGAGGCACGAACAGGGGCGGAGCCAGAAAGATATTTGAGGGTAGGCAAAAAATTAATAAGCAATCACAATATAAATATAAATAAATTACCAAAATAATTTATTTTTCCTGTATGATCTCATGATTATCAATATTACGTAGTAATATTAATTATTTTGTATGTCTACTGGTACTACAGCTAAGAATATCGTTTACACATGTGAGTTAGACATAAGGTACAAATTTTATCGAAAACGCTAACTTGATTATAAGCAAAGAAACATAGAAATGTTATAGTTCAATAATTCTTGAGATTCAGTTAAAATAGTCTACTTGATTGCAAATCTTGTGATTTTTATTCAAATAAGTAAATCTATGTAATTGTAAACTAAAAATGTTTAAACATGTGACAGAGATTTAATTAACTAACAAGTATCATGCTTCAAGTTTATAAAATTTACTCACTTCTTACATTCTCCAGTTTTATTTTTCTTACACTCTCCAATAAGTTTTTATTTTATCTTAATTAAACCCAAGTTAATGAGTCATAAAAGTACACATATTTAACTTATAAGGACTAAATATGTTTATAGTGACCCACATGTAATAGAAGTACCTATAGGTTCAGAGAAATAACTTTGTTTATTAGGTAAGAGGTACATGTTTCATACTCTCACACGCAAGACATATACGTACACATATAATAATATTTTTTCACCTTATGCAACATATATGTGGCATATATATACCTACTTTTTTTTTCAGGGTGGGCAAGATCCTACCCTCGGCTAATGAAGCTCCGCCTTGGGCACGAAATCGCCAATATGAATACAGCAAATACAGAATTAAGAAAAAAGATAAGGCATGAAATCTCAGAGAGTTAATTCAGCAACCGACACAAACGACAACCTATTGAACCCGAGAAGTCTCGAGAAGAAACTGAGGAGAGGGAGAAAGCATCAGAGCCACCGAACACAACTAACGACTTCGTCGGAGAACTTGGAATTCTGGAGAGTGATGGCGATGACATTCAGCGTGACGAACCAACCTTGGCAAAAATGTGCAAGAAATGAGAGGTGATAAACGGAACTGCAAACAGTCAAGCTGTTGATTCACAAGAAAAGACCGAAGAGTTGCCTTCTAGGACAACGATACGGAAATAAAAAACCCGTACATACCTTCAGAAAACAGACAAGAATCTGGTCCAAATTATGTCCAAGCGGATACAGGTAAAAGAGACAAATAGTATGACATAATGCAAATACGTTATGACCAAATATGTTATATAACCGTCAATATTATGTTATACTTGCAGGTGCAGAACACACCAGAGTATGGGCACTCTCAGCCAGTTAAAGAAGGAACACTTTTGGAAAGCATGCAATTAAAAGTTTCCGAAGTCCTAGCTGGAGTAAATGATGTGGCGCACATCGTTGATTGGAATTCAGAGCAGACATACCAAATGAAAAACAATACTGAAGCTGCTCTGCATCAAATCAGTGATGGATTGACCAACATCGAGGCTGCTGAAGGAATTCATATGCAGCGAGAATGGCTGGGACAGGAACTGAAGCCATTAGAGTCTATGATCAAAATCATACAAAAAAAGATCGACCACATAAATGACAAGGTTAATATGCAAGGTACGCACCTGTGAATTTGATAAGAACTTAACGTTCATAAATTAATTAATAAATTTTTATAGCAGCAGAGTCTTCAGTACGTGGCAACAACAGTTCTGCAACAAGGGCTGCGACCGATGAAATTCCAGCTCGAGTGCTTTACTTCTCCCCGAAGATTGACGAGCATATTGTAATAACCGCGTATTTTAACGTGGGATTACGATATGAAATTTCAAGATAATTAGCGAAGAAAATATTAGGAATAAAATTCTAAGAAGTATTATGAACAATTTTTTATGAAACAAAACAATAAATATTCCCGAGAAGTGTGTAAACTCATTAATACTCGATGCGAGTTTGTAAATAATAAAATTTTGTGCTCGAATAAAAGTATGACCCAAATAAATTTTGAAATAATATTAAAGACCCAAATGATTAAGGCCCAGAGATTAAATAAAGAAAGCCCAAGATAAACGACTTTGTTTAATGACAAGGGAAATACACGTTGGGACTTGTCACACACCTTATCACCTATATGAAAACAATGATAATAAGAATTAATTTAATTGAAATGGGCTAGAATGAAGCACATAAATAAGGCCCAAAGTATGTAAATATGATAGGCTTACCACGTTACTTAAGCCTAAGGAAAAATATGTCACCTACTTGTCATTGTTAATCACCCACAAACAATCGAGATGCTCATCTATAATATATGAATATTGAGAGAGGAGAGAGCTTCATTAACGAAAACTTTGAGCTAAAACACGAAAAGTAAAAGAGAACTTGTGGGAGCATTATCAAATTCAACGCATTTCGAAGAAAGGTATGTACCAGTTATCGAGCTTAAGTAAATTATTTCAGTTTGCTTAAACGTTTCTAATATGTAAAGATCTATACATGATATTATACTAATTATAGAGGTTCGGTATTTTAGCATTTTAGAAAGCCTAAACTGTCCGAAGTTTAATCATGACATATGGGTTTTATATGATAAAACTGGGGTGTTAGTGATTAGGGAATATTAATCAGGGTTAGGAATAATTTTCGAAGATGAACATGATAGTATATGAATGTCATTTTTAGGGTTTTTGAAGGAATCGGGCGATTCCACTTCATTTGAGTATCGGCCGATTAGAACTAAATAGGGTCTTGGAAATAAATATTTTAATTAGTTTTCGATCGATTATAAACTAGAATCGCCGAAATGTATAGAATATTTATCTACTTGGAGAAATCGGGCGATTTAAGGGATAGAGAATAGGGCGATTTAGAGAAAAGTCCTGATCGGGCGATTTAAGTTGCTCCAATCGGGCGAAAGTGGACTTTAATACATGATAAATCGGGCGATGCTTAACGTGGACATCGATGCATGGCAAATCGGGTGACATAGAGACTAAGCAATTGAGCGATTTGAAGACTTAACAAATCGGGCGATTTCAAAGCTAAGCAATCGGACGATTTACTTATACTTTCGCCGAGATTTTATGTGAATTAGGGTTGACCCAACTTTGACCAGCATTTTAATAAACTTTCGGGGCGAAACTTAATTTAGATAGCGTGGGGTATTGACTTAACTTAGATTAATATTAAAATATATTTTTAATACAAGTACAGTATTAGTAAATATACTAATAATATTTATTTGCTCAGAGGCTCGATATTTAGGGATTCCACCAGACCCCTAGTCGACACAGTATCTGGAGGACAGGTAGGTGAATTTTCATCTACACGCGTAAAACACCAATGTGACATTTATGTGCTTTTTAGTGCTAAAACAAATTATGTGTTTTATGTGGTTACGTGTGTTTTCATGTGGCATCACGTTCCATGTATTATCACGCAAATGCCTGCATGCGCATTCCACGTCATTTCACGGAGTGTACCGTGGTGGAACGGTGGTACTGTATTGTACCTAGTGAGCGAGTAGCCGATATTGGCTGTCGACCCGTAGAGGAGTCACGTGAGTGTGGGCATCTGCTGTGCGCCAGCGCCTGTGACGGTGAGCCATTGGCCCGTTGGACATTATGTGGCAGACTGCGGGCGACCTAGAAAGGAGCGACTTGGGATATCCCCAAGTAGGCTAGCTAGTGTAGGCCACGCTGTCGCATGCGGAAGGAGGCGACCTGGAGGGTGCGACCTGGGTACCCTTACGGGACCTAGCGTAGGCTACCAGCGTGGGCACCGCATTGGCAGAAGAGGCGACCTGAGAGTGTGACCTGATATGGCTCGGGGAGGCTGCTCAGTGTAGGCCACTGTCGTAGTGTTGTGATCGTGTTGTGGTTGTGATCGTGATCGTGGTAGTGATTTCGCGTGATGGTGCACAGTATGAAGCCCGGGGCCCGTTGTGAGGTGGTGAGTGTATCCCGGTTGTGATGAGTGATAGTGAGTGGCATTGCATTGGTGAGAATTGGGAGTGAGTGAACGTGAGCGAGTCACACGTGCATGCATTATTTCACCTACTGGGCAATAGCTCAGTGTTGCGTGTTGTAGGTAATCAACGATCGAGGCTGGCTATCGGAGCTTCCATGGGCTTTTGAGGGCGCTGGCTGTACATGGATGACGACCTGTGGGCGAGTGATAGTATGATTTGGGTCTTCGGCCCGTTCGTATTAACATTTGTATAAACAAATGTTTTTGTAAAATGGGTTCTCCGCGGCTTTCGCTGCTAAACCCGATGCGAGTTATCGCTAATTAGCGATTAGAGAGTGAGGGTCGCCACACATATACTATACAAGCTGCAGATGTGGCCAAAAGTTGAAAGAATGATAAGGATGATGAAGCCAGACGACTGCAGAGAAAGTCTCCGGGGAGGAACTCTTCGCCAACTATCTTTAACGACCTCAAGGCAGAAAAAAGGCAATTACACGATGCTGTAAGAAATTTTATTCGATATAAATAATACTATTGCATAAGAAACTGTACAGAATATATATAAGTAAATATTAATGGAAACCGTCTGACATATATTGCAGCTTATAGACGAATGCCTGCGAGGTTTCGTTCAGATGCAGCATCTGTGCAAGGATGCTATCAAAGTCGTTGCTTTCGCAAATACATATTTCAGCCTATTCCTCACAAGGAGTGCATTCGGTGATGGAAAGTTGAATCTAGAGAATGTCATCCCTTACGTTCTGGGCAAATTTCCAGAATGGCCATCATGCAACTGGTTAAAAGCTAAGGCTATAGCATTCCCGGTGAAAATTGATCAGAGACATTGGGTGCTTTGCGTTGCTTCCCCAGCTACAAAAACCATTGTGGTCTTGGATTCAGACACAAAATCGGATGAGGACCTGCGGAAGACAAGAGAAGCCTTGGGTGATGCGCAATTCATCATACCGTATGTACTGAAAAGCATCGGCGTAAAAGACTGTGGAGAGCAATTTGTCGTAAAAGGGATAGAAATATTCTGCAACAGCTTAACAGGTACCATAATTGTCTATACATAATATAATTGAGTGTTACATTTAATTCTTGCATATGACATTTTCCAATTTTATGCATGTGCTCTTAAAGCGGAGACGGCGGAATACATGTGCTACGGAATGCGTTGCATCATTTGTTCGAAACGACAAGCTCCACAGGATATTGCCATCACACGTTGATGAATTCAGGAAATATCTAATGGCTTCCGTATTTTTCCAATACTGGCATTGGCCGCCACAGAATGAAGATTAGTAGTTGCTGCATTTCTACTTTGTTTATAATGCATGAGAGACACATTGATGCGGAATTGTGTAATGACTTTCGTAATTTTCAGTTAATGGTACTTCCCTCCCCAGAATGACAATTACTGATTATTAACTTTGTAGTTTTTTCGAAAGCATGGGAGAATCATTGTTGCAATTGAAAACATGTACATATATTACAGCATCTCATTTCATACTTCTCCATGATGCACTATCAAATTGCACACTACTGACCATTTTATTAGAAATTAAAACATATATTAATTATGACAGCGATCAGACAGATTACCGTTTTTTATTTTCAAATGTTATTGTTCTAAAAAGGGAATCGGCCCATAATTTACACTACTGAATGAACATAACTGAATAAGTTTAACTTTTGCATAATGCACTACTGAATTGCACACTACTGACAATTTTATTGTGGTTGTCCCTTTTATCGTTATTGTACATATATTCTACATATATTACTACACATATTACCAAAAGAATACAATGTATTACAGCATCTCATTTCAAAGTACTCAGGAACAGTTGCACGTCATCCTGAAGTGAATAAAAGTTTAACTTCTCAAAACTGCACTACCGACTTCCACACTACTGACCATCTTATTTTTCAAATGTTATTGTTCGAAGTAGGAAAATGTTGAAAATATTGTTAACTGAATAAATGTTAGGCGTAATCTTGATAAACATGTAAATTGATAAGCATGTCAGGAACAGTTTGCACATCAACTAAACTGAATAAGTTTAACTTTTGCATAATGCACTATCGACTTGCACACTAATGACCATTTTACTGTGGTTGTCCATTTCATCGTTAATGTACATATGGTTTACATATATTACAAAAGACTACAATATATTACAGCATCTCATTTCAAAGTACTCAGGAACAGTTGCACGTCATCCCGAACTAAATAAGTTTAACTTCTCCATACTGCACTACCGATTTGCACACTACTGATGCTCAGTAGTGTGGAAATCGGTAGTGCATTTTGGAAATTAAAACATATATTAATTATGGTTTAGGAAATTAAAACAGATAATACACTACCGAATTGCACACTACTGACCATTTTATTTTTCAAATGTTATTGTTCGAAATAGGAAAAAAGTTGTAAATATTGTTGACGCGTCAAGCAACGATTGGGTGCAGTGTAATAGATGCTATGCTATATTTTGCACGACTGCGAATCAAACAGTCATGTAATTACAGGAGACGGCCTATTCTGCACGACTGGTATACAGTAGTGTAAACAAAAAGTACGCTATCGACAACTGCAGTACAGTAGTGCAGAAATCTGTTCGGTCTCACGGTTTCAGATCATTCATTAATGTACCTATATTTATCAATCCAGTAACATTCACGAAACACGCCAAACGTTTTTAGCAAATTACACTGCTAAAAATAACAAGACTAAACGTATTACTGTCACACTTCATCTAGACAGAACTACATTACAAGACTCACTATATTACTGTTACACTGACTCTAGACATTACTACTTATTAATCATACACTACTGAATTTAACACGACAGAGTGGATTAATATAACCGTCAGTAATTACACCGTAATCATGATGACCATTGAACTCAAAAGACGCATCGATCTATTGCTTAAACAATATAACCGCTCACTAATTACTGCGTAATTATGATAACCGCTGAAATGAAAAGACACATTGAAATATTATCTAAACAATTAAGACAGTATGAATACACACTAAATACATATAATCATAGAACTGATTTAACAAAGCAAACCGATACGTTCTACTGAGAAGTTATGAGTAGAGAGTAGTGTCTTTTCAATTCCTTAACATCGACTTATACTATATATAAATCAAATCATTTCATAATTTTACCACCATTACATACACCAAAAAAAGTCCATAAATGATGATCAAATAAGAGATTATTTAGACAGCATTGATGCGGACTTCATCAGAAAGCTAGAGAATTTGTTGATCGTATAGACGTAAAATAGATGGCTATGTCGAATATGTTACTGAAAGGTTCGACGATCTGACAGTGAAGATTAACGAAAATTACTCAGAAATCAATTTGAGGCTATCGCGTATAGAACAAACACTTGGTATGTGAAACATTATTTAGAAAAATTGAACACATTGTTACTACTTATAATTCCACGTCCGATTTTTTTTACAGGAAAGAGAAGCCCTACACCTGACGGAGAACGGAAGGGAACATTCACAACTAACATCCCTTCAACTAAGGAGACGAAACTGCTGGCAGAAAGAAAGCAATCTAATATTTCCAGTCAGTCAAGAGAGGATCCATTAGAAAAAACGATCTAATACCAAAAATACAGGCACGTTGGAGGGACACCGTTTGATTTCAAAAAAACGTCCCGGTGGAGAAAACTCTTGCAACGCATGTCAACAAGATGTCAAAATTCTTTCCGCATGTATCAGCGACAATAGAAGTAATGAACGATAGAGATTCTGTTGGTACGCTATTAGCAGAAGAACACGGCAAAGAATTCTTCAAAAACCTTATGACGAAGGGAAGTTGGATAATGAGGTACAAGTAATCATCTTTCCCGTTAATTTTTTTGCACATATTCTTATTATGTATTCTATTCTCCAACTGCACATAGATGATGCTTAAGAGGATTTATCGAGAAGCTATCACATGCAAGATTCCCAAAGTCAAGGGTTTCTTTTATGCCTACAGCGTTCAACCAAATAGTTGCAGCAGAGTATACGAGCGATGGACGTATGGACCTATCTGTCATTCGACCATATGTACAAGGAATTGTTGAGGATTGGCCGTCTCTTCTTGAGAGGAAGCAGGTCTTATAGTTATCCCGGTCAACATAAATCAATGTCACTGGATACTGTGCATTATTGATTATAAAAGACAGTCAATAATAGTACATGACTCTGAACCTTCGGTTGATAGGGATATGAGATTCTTTGAAGAGGCATTTCCAAAAACACAACTTATGATCCCATATATTCTTCGAGATTTGCGCATAACTGACTTAATCGTGGACTTCACTGTTTTTAGAGATCCTAACTTCCCCCATCAGACTATAAGGTAATGCAAAACCCTGACACTATTTATTTTGTTGAATAACGATTTCTTACATAAATTGTTTGTCTCTCTTCCTGTATGAATCAGCGGCGAATGTGGAGCATACGTGCTGCGATCAGCATTTTCATTCATGTTTGCTGAAGATGACGTGTACGATATTTCACCAGAACTGATCTAGGAATTCAGAGAATTCCTCACCGTAGCAGTGTTTTTTTAAATTTGGTCTTAGCTAATTCGATATTAAATAAGTTATTATTGCTGCATTGAATAGTAATTCTGTTTTTTAATCACATATCTTTCACATAACATTCACAACTAACATCCCTTCAACTAAGGAGACGAAACTGCTGGCAAAAAGAAATCACTCTATATTTCCAGTCAGCCAAGAGAGGATCCATTAGAAAAACGATCTAAGACCAAAAATACAGGCACGTTGGAGGGACACAGTTTGATTTCAAAAAACGCCCCGGTGGAGAAAATTCTTGCGATGCATGTCAACAACTTTCCGTAAACAATTTAAACTGTTTACCATAATCTGACAATTTAAACCATTTAAAATCAAAAAATCCCTTAAATCATTTCTGTGAGCAGTCATACATTGAAAAGCTGCAGTCATACAAGCCCCTCGGTAGTGCAAACATTGGTCATGCAAAACCTCGGTAGTGCAAACATCGGTAGTGCAAAACCTCAGGTGCAAAAATCGCATAATTTCTTAAATACATATTCTGCATCAGTAAAATAACTCAATCTAAGAAATAGACCCGTGCAACGCACGGGCTTGCACTAGTAAATAGAAAGAAAAAAAGTCTTTTAACTGATTGGTGGCAAAGAGTCTCACAGCTTACATCCAAGAAATAAAATGGTATGCTTGACTCTTCAAGAAAGGGAAAGCTCATGTGGCTTGTCTTTTTTTTTTTGTATTATTAATTGAATTAAATATTCTATAAAACATAACAAGAATACTGAAAATTTTTTGTTTAGTAAAGAACGGGACGTGGAATATTCGAAATAGTGAAGCCCAAGATACTACCGCCTTTATTTGCATTTGAATAAACAAAAAAAAAATAATATTTCAATGATAGTAATATCTAAAAGAAAGAACAAGTTGTGGGTGGCTTCTTCACGTAGTAAATGAATTCAGATCGCAGAATCGATTCTCTATCATAGTATTAATTAACATATGAAATATATCATTCGAAATTTTCGCATATGGCGATGGACCACTACAAGACACCACCGTTGCGTATATCCTTCATTGGAGAGTTGGTATGGTCGACGAAACTTTGTCCTAGTTGGCTTCAATTTATTTGAACCAACTTATTTGTGGCAAATATGAAATTAAATTTGTATTGAATTTTAAGTTCGATGTATCTTGGAATTAATTAGTCCCACTAACAGTTCTGTTCTGTGGTCATGTCTACACGAAAAGCAAATTACATTATATCAGATACACTTGCGCTAGAGAGAGAGAGAGACTAGGTTCCGGGTTTAATACGAGCATAATGCACTATGTTAATGTAATAAAAAAAATAGACTTCAATGTAATAAAAAATATTGAAATTCCACTTGATGCTTCATGTGTTAAGAGTTGGTGCCTAAATTATTTTCAATTTTGGTAGGTACCTCTGTGTTAAGACGCTGGTAGGTAGCCAAAGTATTTTTCGATTCCAGATGGTACATTTGTGTTTGTAACGCTTCTTCCAATTGGTGCCAAAGTGTTTTCAATGTATGCACCCTAACGTATAACATTGTGATATTAAAAAGCTACAAATGTGATTTTTTGGTGTAGAACCGTTTTTAAGTCATTTCAAGAATTTCATTAGCTATTAACGACTCTTACACCTAGAAAATCTCGCTTTTGGTTATGCAAAATCACAACGTCATGCATTAGAGATACTTACCTTGAAAATACGTTGAGAACCAATTGGAAAGCCTTAAATACATGGTACTGGAATTGAAAATTGAGTACTATTGGAAAAGTCTTAAACAAAGGGTCTCTACCGAAATGTAAAAAACGACAAATCATTAAACGCATGGGTACCGAGTTAATTTCTCTAAATAATAAATATAATGAATTGCGAGGTTGTCTCTCTTAGTGTTCAAGAAGAACTCGCATACCTAATTTAGAGTTCCACCGAAGTGATTACGTAGGATGGATGTGTCTATTTCTTTGCTGCACAAGTCAAATTTGATATTCATATGGTCTCTAAATTAACAAAATGTTGCAATCAATAATACATATGTAGGAATAAGAGAATTGAAAGGGAAAAGAAACCAAGTCATCTATACTGTAGAGACACATCACGTGTCATGTTATTATCAATTTTGGCCCCCAATGAAATCAATTTTCCATGTGCCACTCTTTCCCTAACACTAACGTTTCAATGCAAATACGCAACTTGATAATTAATTCCCAGCAAATAAACGAGGGCCAGAATTTTTTCTTTCTTCCTTTTCTTTTTTTTTTGTAATGTCTGTCCCAGAAAAGAAAAATAAAATAAAAATAAAGGAATGGGGTCGTTATTGGGCTTTATCGTATTATTAGGCCCAACAAGGCCAGCCTTTAATAGACGGTGATCGCCTTCGGAGAATCTTAGTATTTCGCATATATTTGACTGAAGAAGAACCCTAATTCCTCTTCAGCTCTCTTCGATTCCAAGTATACCTTAACATCTCGCCGATCGAAGAAGAAAAAAGGTAAATCTCCTCCTATATGGAGTTTCATTTCAATTGCATTTTCGCTTATTCTTCTCCAATTATCCTCTTATGTGTATTATGTCCTTTTCCTCTGAAAAATTCCAAAAAAACCCAGGCTTTTCATAGTGTCATTTTCCTCTGAAAAAATCCAAAAAACAAAGACATCATCGGCTAGTTCGTTCCTCAGAGTATCCAATTGAATCTTCAAGTGGTCGCATAGCGGAGTGGATATCGCATTAGACTCCGAATCTAAAGGTCGTGGGTTCGAATCCCACTGCGATCGATACTACTTTTTTTTTGTCACATTCGTTTCTTTGGGTACATCATTGTTATCTTTATGTTTTGCCGAGTTATTCAATCATTGAAAATGGATCATAAAGGATATTACCTGAAAAGAAATTGTAAAGAATGAATTTACTTGTGTGTTTTGCCCGAAATCGAATGAATATATCCATCATATGTGTATCTCAGAATCATTAATGAGAGAATTTATCAGTATAATGGTAAAATGCACAAGCCCAAAAAAACTCGAAATAACTTTGCTTGCAGCGCTCTTCATCAAAATATACTTGTCAATTATTAATTGTACCATCCATCCAATAAGTCCTTTTTGTTTCACCCCAACCCAACCATGTACAAGTACTCGATGTCGATAGCAGTAAGTGAGGAAAAAGCATAACTGCGAAAGTACACCTTGGAAATCTAGAAATCATATGAACATTTATTTAAGGTCCAAAAACGACCAAATCACGCAAATAACAAAACGTTGAGATGGCCGAGTTGGTCTAAGGCGCCAGATTAAGGTTCTGGTCCGAAAGGGCGTGGGTTCAAATCCCACTCTCAACATAATTATTATTTTTTATTTAATCAAAATTTAGGACTACAATATAATTTCAATTTCAGATACGTTTATTCCATGATTTGTGGGATGGTTTGGGCCTTAATTTAATGAGGAGCCCATTACGGTAAAAGATCCGAACTTCATGGCCTTCTTACTGAAAAGCACCTAACAAAATTTCAACCTCTGTTTTTAATCGCATCTCGGACATCATTTTCTTTTAAAGGCTGTATCGGCTTCTTCACGCTTGCTAAATTGCTCGTATTCTGTTTAACTCGGGTACACAAGGTACAACGTTTTGTTCCGCCCGCTGTATCTCCTCTGTTTTGGCGTATGATTCGATTGTATGTTTGTTGATTGAAATTGATTTGCTTTTTGGAGGAACGTTCTAGGTTTTTTTCATTAGCTCTGTAGTTTCGATCGCTTGTTCGGATTCGGAGCCTGATGCGTGGTATTTATTGGTTTGGATCTTTCATCTGGTCTGTATTATTCTTAATATTTGCCATTTTTACCATCTTTGTCGCTTCACATCGACTATTTTGATTGAGCTGCTTTGTTAGAGATGCGTATTGAATTCATTAGGTGGCAGGAATAGTAGGAAGCTGTTTGTGGTTCAGATTGAGAACATAATGAATTTATCATATGATTTGAGCTTGGTAATAATCATTCAAGAAACTGATCTGATTTTGGGGGTGATGGTGACATTTTCAGGCTGGGGACTGATTGCTTCTGTTCCTTTTGATTCTTTTTTATTACATTAGAAAGAACTTGCCTACAGCTTTTGAAGAAGCGTGTATCTTGTCTACAGCTGTGATTCTGCTTCTTCGTATGTGTAGTTGTTCGTGCTTCGTTCTTCGAAGTCACTACTATTCTTGAGTTTTGATTCTCTTGGAATTCGATAACATTTAGCATATATACTGTTACGAAGAACTACTTTGATCTATATGGACGCACTGATGACATTGATAATTGTATGTCGTAGGATGACTGAAATCGAAACACCCTTCAGGCCCAGAGAAAAGCTTTTCGAGAAACAAAAGTTTTTCCAAAGCGTCCATAAGCATACTTATCTCAAAAGGCCAATGGATAAGATCACATCGGTCGCCATACCTTTGGCTTTAGCAGGAACCTCCTTATTCCTCATCGTGAGTTCATATTCGCCTCAATTTCGCACAGAGATTTCGTTATTAATTATTACTGACTTATTATTTTCATTCAGGGGAGAGGTATCTACAACATGTCTCATGGGATTGGGAAGAAAGAATGAGAAAGAGGACATCTTGTTCGACTTAAAGAATCCTCGTTCCGTCGTTTGTTTGTCAAGTATCTTCCTTATCGCAACATGGTAATAATTTGTCGAAGTATGTTTTCGATTTCGTTGCTCAGTTAAGTTGTGCGTTGTTCCTCTTATCTCTTGAAGGTGAGAGATGCTTTAGCAACTACATATTAGCTTGTGTTTGGCAAGTTGCAATTCAGTTAATTCTTTCGTCCAAGCTCGAGTAAACTACCACCTCATGTTTTGTAAGATTTATACAAAATATCCACCCATGGGTGGCCACGCCTTTTCGTGGTAGAAAGAAACCATTTTTACACCATTACAGCCGATACAAAATTCAGCCACAAAGAAAAGGCTATATATAATTTACATTCAAGATTTCAGAATTAGAACATCTCAAAAGCTGTTTCACCTTGTGACTTGCTTGTCCCCAAAACATCATTCAAGCTCGGCGGCGTTTCGCGGCGAATCAAAGCCCAATTCAACCCTTCGAAAAACAAATGTCCCTTAATCTCAGCAGCGCCCTTCGAAGAACCCAACCTATTCTTCGACTCCTTCGCCAGCAGCTTCCTCATCAAATCCCGAGCCTGCCAGCTCACCAACATCGTCCCCCGAGGAAACATGAGATCCTCAGACACGACGTTCGAAACCGTCTCCTCATTGGTCGAACCCTTGAAAGGCGTCCTCCCATACAAAAGCTCGTAGAGCAGAACGCCCAAAGCCCACCAATCAACGGAGCTTCCGTGCCCGTCGCCCTTTACAACCTCGGGCGCTAAGTACTCGTGGGTCCCAACGGAGGAGTTCGAACGAGCGTTCGTGGGCTCAACCACGATCTGCGGTGATGGGATCATCTGATGATTGGATGGCTCGGGTTTGAACTTACTAGGTTTCTTGGACAAGAATCTTGGGCTGAAGCATGGGAGTTGTTGTAACGAAGACGAATGGAGACAAAAGGGATCGTTCGAACATGGGCTCGAGGTTGTTTTCTTCGTAAGGATTGGAGAAGTCGAATGGTGAATTGTAGGGTTTGAGTTGTTAATGCAGATTAGGGATAAGTCGAAGTCTGCTAGCATTATGTGACCGTCTTCTCTTACTAAGATGTTTTCGGGCTTTAAGTCTCTGTATACAACTCCGAGCATGTGAAGGTACTCTAGGGCGAGGAGGACTTCAGCTACGTAAAACCTGAAAAAAAAATTTATTCATAATGAAATCGAGTTTGTCATAAATGAGGATAAAAGAAAGTTCTCACCTGCTGCTTTCTCGGGGAAACGCTTATTCGTCTGCTTCTGACGAAGAACGTGGAGATCGCCACCCGGGCAGTAATCCATCACGAGGCAGGAAAATTTCTCGGTCTTGAAATGGGCGTACAGCGTAGGAAGGAAAGGGTGGTCCAAGATTTCAAGAATCGATTTTTCTGTAGCAGCCCTTGAAGTCTTGTTTCTCTTAGACAGAAAATCGTTGTCCATCACTTTTAGGGCGAAAAAACAGCTCGTGCCTATTAGTTCGGAGCGGTACACGGTGCCTATGTCTCCTACGCCTATCTTCTTCACTAGCTTGAAATGCTTTGAGGTTAAGCTTCCGTGTACTTTCTTGGCACAGTTTATGGCTTCCCATCTAAAGTTCTTGGACATGTGAGGCCTCGAGCCACTGTTGTTATTGCACGTACTGCAATGCTCTCCGACGCTTCCTTTCAAGGTTTGGGGGAGATCTCTCCCTTTTCTTGAGATTCTGTTATTACATTTACACCCACTGTCTGGATAGAGACATGCTCGACGATTTCATGCTTATCTTTGTTCGAACTTGAAGAAGTAGCAGCCAAAACAGATCTCTCCTTTCTTGGGACAACCTTATTCTTGACGAAGTTTTGAGTTCTTGGCCTTTGTTTGCTCATTAAACTTCTCCTCATAAGCAGTTTCTTCGATGGTCCAGCCTCAGAAGCCACATTCTTGATTTTCTTGATCTCTTTTATAGAATTATCGCCCATCTCTTTAAAACTCTGTTCGATTATATTACCCGAGGAAGAAGAACAAGTAGAGATGACATTTGCTGAAGCATTCGACGAGCTTCTTCTTTCAGGCACCAGCGATATCTCCAGCAAATCGTTCCCATGGCTCTGTCCCCTTTCGCTCGATTTGATCACTACAGCTCTGTAAAGCCTATCGATAGCTTCAGTTTCAGACGCAGTACGAGGTGAAGAGGAAGAATTATAGACGTTCGTTTCTTCGCAGCAGCCATTTCAGAAGCTTGAGAGATGCACAGTCCTCTCAGCGCCTGCTTCATACTAACGGGCTTGGAGATTCCAATTGCAGAGACATGAGAATTAACAACATGTTTCATCGGTCTTTTCATAGCCCTTTTGCTTAAATGGTTCTTTCTTTCGAGGCAACGATTGGAGGAGCCATTAAGACTTGAACTACTGCTGATGTCTATGGCTTCGAAGAGCTTGTTGATGTCTTCTTCGATCGAGTACTTCTCTTTCAGAGCCACAGTGTGTTTCTTTTCGAGATTTTTTTCCTCCATGTTAGACTATTCTTTGGTCATCTCTTCTACTGTCTAGATCGAAATAAGCCCATCAAGACATGAGACAAAAAAGTCGATTCTTGATTCGACGAAGCTTCCTACAGATTTCATACCATACGATGTAAGAATTTTGGAAGGTCTACACAGCAAAGAATCAGACAAAGTGGAGAGATCATCATATCATATCATATCATATCAGTTGACTGAGAAATAGATATAAACAGATGAAGAAAGCCAAAGCCTTCACAAGAAGAAACGAAATTTACGGACACAGTGCAAAAAGAAAACATCGGAGAAGACAGCTACTCTCCAAATTTCAATTTTCTGGTAAGAAAAAGAGCCTTTTTAGTCATGGAGGAAAGTATTAGAACTTATCAAAATCCCCATTCAGAAGCTGTCTCCTTCATTTGCAAGGCCATCTTCTGTGTTATTTTAGCCAAGTTGGACCACTTTTACACAACCATATGACTAGACCAAAAGTGACAACCACAGACAAAATCCAACAATAAGATCACAGAATCATTATTGTCTTCACTAGGCCTCACACAACAACTGACAAGGAAATGAAAAGACAAAAAAAAAAATCATAGGAGACTGAGAACATACGTTAAGTTACAACCCATGCCAGAAAGTAACGCGAGTTTCTCCGAAAGACCTTGTTAAACTGCAAGATTTTAGAGCTTGGGAAGAAAATCCAAGAACCACCCAAGTTAAAAACCCTTGACTTACTTCGAGCTAGGGGAGAAGTGTACGCTGATTTCAAGTAAAAATATCATCTTTGACTATTTTGATGTTGGGTTTTGTTTTCTTTTTCTTTACGGTGGGTTCTGTAATAGCAAGATTGAAATGAGGTGAGTGTAGGCCAAAGAGCTCATGTCATCAAACACGAGATAATAAAGCTGAGAGGAAGTGAATAGGACAGAAAAGAGAATAGAAGACTACTCTACGAATGATTCAAGTAATTAATTAGTAGTTTCTTACACAGATCACGAGAACAATTCTTTGTGTTTGCTGCTGTGCTTTAGTATTTCGTACGTGATTATGAGTTGATCATTACAATTGTAATATACAGCGCTCAAGCACTAATCTACATATAGCTGCACAATGGGGAAAACAAACATTTTACATCCCTAATAAGAAAGCTTTGAATGCCATTGATATCTTTTTTATTACGTGAAATATATCCATCAATCATCAACTTAGAAGATAGAATGCCCAAGATTTAAAGCAAGTATTGTTAAAAAGGTAGCTATATTTTTCCTCGAAAATGCGTGAATGCCGGTGAAAAATCTTAGCTGGATTCCTACAATAATGTGATTTTTCTTTTGAAATTGGGTGTTCATTCAAAGGTGAAGTGAAAGACACCGATCAATCATGACTATTTTGAGTACTTACTTTGAAATATAAGCAACATTTATGCATACCTCCACATCATTGCTATTTCTTTCCCTACCCCAACATTATTATTTCAATTGAACTCCTATGTTAAAACAAAGTTCTAGAGCTATGTTGAAAAATTCACTGGGCTAATGGGATTGGATTGTAACAATGAAACCTATATCGATAGGTTAGAGATGCAAAGATCTATCAATTGGGATGGGTCTTTAACGTTAATCCAAGCATAAAAATCACAACTTTAAAAGTACGAACACAAAACACAAACTCTTCTCATGTCTCTCAACTCCTCCAAAAACCAAACTACGGCAGAAATTTCAATAGCAGAAAATGTAGGTAGATGATTCCTTAGTCGAAAAGACTGAAGCTCATATCCTGCAAAAACAAAAGAAATCAAACGATTCAATACAAAGTATGACGATTCCCTCAGATGTTAAATTCTATAGAAAAGTTTTGAACTTGGTCACTCACATCGTCAGATTCTTCCTTCTCTTCGACTTTCTCTTCTTCTTTGCCTCAGCTGCCGCCGCAGGCGCACCACCACCGCCGGCGCCTGACGAGGCTGAGACAGCCACCGCACCACCGCCTGAAGGTACTGAAGCTAGCTTTTCTCTCCCGGCGGCTATCAATTCAGTGATATCTTTCCCCTCGACTTGAGATAGAAGCAATTGTATTCTATCGTCGTCAGCCTCAGCTCCAACTGATAACAGAAAAAATCACAGACTTAGGTTTCGTATCAAATCCATCGAGGACTTCGAGTAATAATGTGTTGGTCTATAGGCTCTAAATAATTTCAAGAACAGAGAAGACGAGTAAACCCAAAAACAATTTCCCACCAAGAAACTATATAGTAAAAAAGAAGAGAATTTTTGCACCAATGGAACGTAGGTAAGGAAACAGAGGGGGGATTTAGTTTGCGCAACCCAACCAATAGCGAAATAATCCAAGAACATTGGCTAAAGTGGCCTAACTTTGGGGGTGATGACTGATGAGGCGTATCAGATATTGGTTTCGTGGAGAAATGAGGATTATTTACGCCCACATGGATGGATGAATTACTGATTCTCTAAACTAACAAAAAAGTAGATTAATGGCGATCTACAAAAGGGAAAACAAGCCTGAGGACCTAAAAAAATGTAACTACGAAGATCGAGATTAGGAATTCACGAAAACAAACCTGAGCTCAGAATCTTCTTCAAATCGTCGGCTGAGGGAGAAGCGGTGCCTCCCAACACAGCCAACAGGTATGCTGCTATCACCTTCATGTCTGTTTCAGGTAATTAAACAAAAATCAACGCCCTGAATCGATCTATTTGTATCCACCTTAAGATCGGAAGAGAGATAAAGACTTACCTGGTACGTAATTCGGCGACAACAGAGAAATCTACAAAGTGAATCTGCTTCAGGATAGGAGACATGAGCTTTCTAGGGTTTTTTTTATTTCATTTCATGCCCATTTGGGTTTGGACCTGAGGCCCACTAATCAATATGTGGGCTTTTAATCTGAGGCCCATTAAGCGATGATCTACAAGGTAATGAATGATTAATTATTCCAACTCAAATCAATCATCTTACTACTGTAAAAACACTACAGTGTTTTAAACAATAATTATCTGTCACCATCTCAAGATCTTTGAGATCTAATCCGACGAGTAATCAATCTGTCGTTTTTGTATTGAACTTCAAAATCCAAGCATGGCAGGAAATAGCACGAGGAAGATATCAGCTGCATCAGCTAGAGCTCACACAAGGAAGCAGAGGAACAGTAGCGGCAAATCGTTCAACTTTTTCTCAAGACGTCGGTTTGATCTTTTCTCCTCCTTCCATTTTTATGCTTTGGCTGAGTTTTCTGCTGTTAGTTTGTTGATGGGCTTCTCAGTTTTCAAAGTTTTCTGATTTCTGTGACCGTCGGAAGTTGAAATGATTATCTGTTGAGCTTCCTTGCATTGGTTGTTTATTCAGAGCATAAATTACTTCTTCTTTTGGATCAATCCTATTACTTCACATTGAGAACTTCGAAATCGTACCTTAAATCAAGAAAAATAGAATTTCAATAGCTAAATGGGCCACAATTTGCTGGAATTTATAGCTCAAAATGGAATCCTTCAACTCCTTTGTTTGTCTGATATGGTTGTTTGAACTGTTTTTCCATACATAGCAGAAGCTTCTCTTGGGAATTCTTGTTGCTTTCTACAGATGATACAAGAGTTGACTTGTTTTTCTTTTTCTCTTTTTCGGTTAAAGGCATGATTTTGCAGATAGCACTTGGATCACTTGGGGCTTTCTTGGTTTACGCTTACACTGCGATAAAACCTTCTTCCCCGAGAATATGTGGCTCGCCAGGTGGGCCCCCCGTTACTTCCCCGAGGATCAAACTCGCCGATGGAAGGCACTTAGCTTACAAGGAGAGAGGCATTACTAAGGAAGAGGCGTTGCATAAGATCATCGTTGCTCATGGATTCGGCGACTCAAAGGACTTCAATCTCCAGTTTCTGAAGTAAGCAAAAAAGCCCATTGTGTTCTTAACTGTTGTTGTTGTTAGTGACCTCTGTTTCATACTTCGTTTCTTTAACGTTTTTTCGCCATCGACATTGTAGGAATATCTGAAGGAGTCGGGAATATACATCCTATCGTTCGATCGCGCTGGATATGGAGAGAGCGACCCAAATCCCTTTAGAACGGTGAAAACTGAAGCCTTCGATATCCAAGAACTCGCCGATAAACTGAACCTCGGGCCAAAATTCCATGTCATGGGCATCTCCGTTGGAGCTTACGCTGCCTATAGTTGCCTTTATTACATCCCACACAGGTTTGTAAGACGATCAACAGACATTTTTATACATCCAACGATTCCATGTCGAATAGCTGAATATTTATCGGCATTTCATCATCGTTTTGCAAAGAAAAGGTTAGCTGGGGCTGCACTCGTAAGTCCCATTATAAACTTTTGGTGGCAATTCTTTCCAACGAGCTTAGCAAAAGAGGGGTTCGGCCATCTCCTCTTGCAAGATCAATGGACGTTTCGCGTCGCTCATTACGCGCCTTGGCTTGTCAATTTTTGGATGACACAGAAATGGTTTCCTTCTATGAGCATAAAGCAAGGAAAGCTCGACGCCTTTAATCCATCTGACTTGGAGATGTTACAAAAGCTTTCTGAAACTCCCAAAGATGGTCAGGTAAAGTAAAGCAGAGCTACTTTCACATTTCTCATATAACCTTAAATTCGACAAAGCTGCAATAATATTTCGTATGTTCCCAGGATAAGGCAACGCAACAAGGAGTGCACGAGAGTTTGCACAGAGATTTGATCACTGCTTTTGGGAGGTGGGAATTCGAACCTACTGATATAAACAACCCTTTCCCCGACAAGGAAAGGGTCGTTCATTTATGGCAAGGAGACGAAGATGGATATATTCCTTACGTATTGAATCGATACATAGCTGAGACGCTTCCGTGGGTCGAGTATCACGAGATTCGCCACGTGGGTCATTTGCTGATATACAATGGGACCTATTGCGAGACCATTTTGAAGGCTCTTACTTCATCTTCTTAATGGGGTTTTCGCATAGTTTCCTCTTCTTAATACTGTTTTAAAGATGTAATCTTTTCGCTCTCAGATAAGGAGAAATGATGGCCTGGCATTGCAGCGTTTTCTTTGTGTAATAACGTTTTCTATGGTTTTTGTTGATGTAATACAGTTGTTTGTTCCAGTCGAGCGGTTATAGTCGTTGTGAACATCATTAGTTGGACCTTTTTCGACTTAATGGGCTTTGGAATATTGGGCCTATTAATTGGGCCGATACAATAAAATATATTTGGCGATTTCTTTTCGTCCTTTCTTCTTCAGCTGACGATTTAACTACGGAAGTTTCTGGCTCCGTCTGCCCCAATCCGAATTTCTTGGGGTAAGGCTGCTCAGTTCTTTGAGTTAGCATGCTTTCTCTGTACGATTGTTGGCGTATCCGATCATCGTTACATTTCATTCCACTGCTATGTTTTTTGTGTTGTAGATGTTATTAGCTGAGGAATACATGTACGTTCTCGTTTATTCGTTGAATTTGACATCTGAGATTTGTCTTCCGACAACAGGAGAACGATTTCCGAGTTTTTGCTTGATTTCTGGAAATTTTGTTTCGTTCCATGTGATTGTTGCGCTCGATCTTAATTGACGTGTGATGATGTGTACGTTTAACGAATACATCGCGTGGGATTTATACTAAAAGATTTGTTTCTCAGCAGAAACATCGTCTCTTTCAACATGGCTTCTAGATTCGCTGCAAGATATATCCCTCGCAGACTTTTGAGCAGTGGAAAAGTTCTCAGTGAGGAGGAGAAGGCTGCTGAAAATGTCTATATCAAGGTGAAGTTATAATAGTCCTAACATGTTCAATCTTTCCTTTGCTTTACTGTCATGGGTTAAATGTTTTAAATTAGTGCTGATCGTCGATCGTAGTGTTTTCGGTGAGCACCATGCCATTTGTGATAACAATTTCTTTCTTTGGATGCTTATTCCTTATTTAATCGATATATACTTATACTTCACTGAACTAGTGATACACTTCTGCTCATGTTCTCTTCTCATTAGAAACTCATTCTTCTGTCTTACCTTCTTCCCTGTAAATTCTTGACGGTAATTCCTATTTCTCAAGCATGTTCTTATTATGACTGTTTGAAATCTTCTGCTAATCTGCAGAAACTGGAACAAGAGAAGTTGGAAAAGCTTGCTCGCAAGGTATGCATATCTTCGCACTCCATCCCGCTACTTAGTTGTAATGAAACTATTTAGAATTGAAACTGATATACAATAGTCAGACTAATGACGAGTGAATGATAACAACAAATAGCCGTGTTATAATGAAGAATCATCGAATCTAATAATTCATTTCGTTTTCGACTGCTCTGAAACTTATCCTTTTTCCACATATTAGGGTCCCAAAGGCGAAGAAACTCTCGGGACAAGCTCGGGATCAGTAACTGATGCTAAACTGAGTGCCAAACTTCTTCGACGCCCAAATCTTCGACAAGAAACTATGCTGTTTTTGCTGGTGTCGCCACTGCTGCTGCTGTATAGGATGGTATCTGCGTTCGAGTAAGAAAAAATCAGAAGAAGAAGCTCACAATTGAGATCATGAGAAAAGAAACAAATTAGTGTAATAACTGACTCTTATAATGTGTTCTCTTCTCCTTTGTATCAGATTTTATATTGCTCTTTGATAATTGGCACGTTTCTCCGATTTTGCTATTTGCCTGTTTCCCAGTGATATGAAACTGCTATACTTTTTTACACACAACACACACATTATAACGTCAAGATATTATTAGTACAATATACTGTAGTCCAAAACCATCAATTATTATCTATAGAAGGGTTAGGGTAGGGTGATTAAAAACTGTTAATTTGGTATGTTATTTTATTTGTAATTTAGTCCGTCTATTTGTCATTTAATTAATTTAATAAGTTATCATTTTACTTCTAAATTTCTTAGTTATTATATTAATACTTTTTTCTTAACTATTAGTTTAAACAAACATAAATATAATTATATTTTAAGGTGAATCCATAGAAAAATATCCAATTGAATAAAATTTTTACAGATAGGTACCCATGTCAGAAATTTTTACAGATAGGTATCCGATTTAATGTTTACCAGTTTCTTCAGTCACGCCGTACTTCCTGGGTGTGTATGGCGTACCATAACACGTTGATATATGGTACCTAAATGTGTTTGTATGGCGTACCTTATTTGTTATAGATGGTGTACCTAGACGTACCTAAATGTGCTATTACGGCGTACCATTTTCTCAACGTATGACGTACCACAATACGTTGATATAGGGTACCTAAATGTATTGTATGGCGTACCTGCGGCGGATCGAGTACCTATCTGCAAAAAATTTATTCTACTAGGTACCTACATATAAAAAAATCTGACAGGGTACCAAATTACAAGTTTTTTTCCAAATGGTTATTTATGTGTAAATACCCCTATTTTAAACGCAATGCCTTTACTAATGAGAAAGAATGGGTAAACTCAACTCAACTAATAGTTTAAGGTGGGGACCACCACCTGACGCACCAGATAAGGTTGATGACGTCATCGAATCTTCTTCACCTAGGATTTCGGTTTGTTGAACACAGCACACTCTTTCAAAGGAGCTCCGTAAATTAGGGTTTCCCAGATAAATCGAATCCACATATAGTTCGATAATATCCATTTGTTTGTTATTTCCTTTCCATAAGTGCCTCGAAAAACAGCAACAATCATCGTCCTACAGATTTTAAACGCTAGTATAAGAAAGAAAAAAAAAAGAAAGAAAGAAAAATTTAAAAACCATGTCAGCCTGCGGTGGCTTAGAACAACAATCCCCGGCGGCGATCTTACCGTTGAAACCGATAAAGAATTCCAAGACAACCACCACAGATAACAACGACGATGACAATATTCATGTCCGCCCAAGCTTCTCAGAGTTACTCAACGATCTGTATATCAATTCTAGCCCAGAATCATCGGCCGTTTCTACCCCAAGATCGTCAATCTCATCAGAATCGTCATTCTTCTCAGATTCAAGAACCCTTTTGAACAGGAACAATAACAATATTCCCAGGAGCCGCCGGAAATGCGAAGTAGATTGTGGGTTTTTCTCCGACAACTCATCTTCTCGCAAGGAATTATCATACGCAGATAATGGGGAGAGAATTATTAGGGTTTCCTCGAAGAGGTCGTCGAGGAGATCATCATCAAAGGCGAGGATGAGCTTATGCGATTTTCCTCCTCCTCCCATATCGTGCATAGGGATGAGCGGCAAGCCTTCGATTTGCTTGAAGTCGATCAGACAAAATGGTAGGATTGTGATTAAGAAGGAGAAGGCTCATCAGAACGACGAGTATATGCACGCCTGGCGAGAAAATGGGCGTCTGAGGATGAGCTTAGTGCACTCAGACGATGAGATATTCAACGAAGATGATGATGAAAGGTCTACTACAAGCGATGAGCCTTGCGAAGGCGTCCATTAAAGACACCAAATAATGGTGGAGGATAAATGGCTTATTCATGCGCAAGCAATTTCTTTTTTACTTTTTTTTTTCCGTTCATAATTAGTGTGATCGTGGTTTTCTTCCCTTTCTTTTCAGATATATATTTACGATTGTAAAGTATGTAAATAAGTTGGGGTATATGAAATGGGACACGACGATGGTTCTTTATTTCTTGGTTTTCGGGCAGAATATAGAGTATAGGTAAGTTATAAGAAAAGTGTATATTTGTGTGTTCTTTAGGCTGTTGAGTTCTCTATTCGCCTTAAAAAAAAACGAAGCTCTCAAAACTTTCTGATGTTGACAGCGTATCCGTTTTTCATTTGTGCATCACGATTAATGAATATGGAATTCTGTTATATTCTTGCAAGTGAGAAAATCCACATAAATGCTTGAGGATCTCCGATCTATGATGAAGGCAATGGAGAAGATATACTCTTATCCTCCTCAAATCTTGCTCATCTACAAAAGCTTCAATAATCTTTTTCTCAGATTTCAATTGTCACAATTATTACGCTTTGCCATGAGCTTCAGAGGTTTGTTGCATATCGAAAGATCGATGATCATCAGTAAGTGAAGAATGCGATTTATTTCCAAGGTGAAAAACGAATAAGCTATATATGGAAATGGAAGGCTTGAAGATTTCTGCTAATAACCTGATCTCTGTGTGCTCATTGATCATAAGCATTCACGAGGGTATTTTCAGATCTTCGTCTACAACATTTCGAAAAACATTAGCAAGCTGTGATGGTGTTTCTTTTATCAGCTTAATTAATTTCTAAGAATATAATATCCAAATGAATCATTATCTGCGAGAGCCAATGCGTTTCGCTACCGCGATATTAGTGTACGAATGCGCATATTTTGACATAAATTCCGTCCGTTAACATGCGGACCAAAATTAGTGAGAGATGGCATTGAGATATGAAAATTAGTGAACGAAACATATATAGGAGAGCTAGGTTTTCTTAGACACTCAGAAAATGTTCTTGCACTGCACAGTATATATTAGTGTGTATATATATTCTCCAAATTACATTAGAAAGATACACAAATATGTATACATTAATGAAAAAAAACACAAATATTTAGAATCAGCCTCGCGCCCTCCTTGGCCTGCCTCCACCCCTTCTTGCCACCGATTGCTAAGATAAAAAAATAAATCACTTAAGAAATAAACCATAAATGGATTAACATACATACATAGATAAAAGAAAATAAAGGGAAATTAGTAATAACAATGATGATCATATAATGGAGAAAGAAAGAAAACCTCAGCTGATGATGCTTGCTGCTGCTGAGCTGCTAATCTCTCTTTTCTTCTTCTTCCAAGAACCTCATCACTTCGTTCTTGGACCGCATCCTTTTCCCACTCGGAGCTATGTAATAATACTGCAACACAGAATATGTGTGTATATTAATGTGTAAAATACATACGCGTTAATAAGATTAAGAAAGTGAAATAAAAGTTTACGCGCTCTTCTTGGGCACTCGAAGATCGGGTCCTTTTTGGCTCCATTTCCCAGCCATTAGGAAGCCACGAGGGTCTAATTGTTTGTGGCTCATTGTCATCGTCTAAGCATCGATTCCAAGCCCCAGGAATCGCCTCGAATTCTTCGGGCAAGCGCATTTCTAAGGGCTCGGGATCTTCCACTGCTAAGGGCTCGGGTTCCTCAATAAAGGGGACGACGACTCCCATTTGAGGTATTCTTGGTTATTATTATTAGCAGCCATTTTCTTTCTCTATATTATATATGTGAGAAGAAGGTCGTGTTTGTACAGGGTTTTTGTGCGTTGTGTGTTTTGTAGGTATATATAGTGCATATATATGTATGTATGTATGTATGTATGTACATCCTCGCAGTTCATTAACAAAAATCTACCCTGTAATAGAAATGTGGTAATATGATTTATTAAGGGGATGAGAACCTCATTAATGTAGATGGATTGCGGTAATAAATAAGGGTGTCCATGTTTCTTGATATGATATTAATTGTAGTTTAACAATAAATCTGATTAGAAAAAGTAAAACTTTTAATGGGATTGGATTACTGGGTTTTATGAGAAATAAGTTTGACTTGATTTTCACATTTGTCAACCTTCCTAATATTTGTGTGTTTTTAATAATTTGAAGGAAATTGTCAAATGTTACTCATGCAAGATTTATGTGGGTCCCACTATTTGAATTTCTCTGTATAAACGTGAAACATTAGGCCCTCGGCCCGCCTTATGATATAATAGGCCCGTTTAATATTCGGGCCTCAATACAGTTGCAGAGATAAGGACATGAATGATAATGCCAGACACCGAAGCAGAGTGCTTCATCCACCGCACTATGACGAATTTGTCCTTGTTCATAATCTTCTCTGTCGTTGAAAGGGATCTGTTTGCAAATATCAAATATTTATTTTTTGGAATCTTCAGAGGGTAAAATTGTAAAATAAGGTAACATCTTCTCTGGAAGTATTGAAACTTTTTTCTGGCACCACAATGGTGGTCAGCCCAGAAACTCGCCTCTTTGTAGGGTTTAGCTAAAATTTCAGGAACCCTAATTTGTAAAACAAAATCAGAACGATGACGGTCCTGAGCTCGAAGAAAGTCTTGCAAGAGAAAAATACGAATGATCCCAATTCTATTACCTCGCTAACTCTCACGCACAAAGCTCTTTCTGATGTTAGTCGTCACATTTATCAGAATCCAGCTTACATGAGCATTTGGTTATGTATATTTGGATTATTAAGTAATATGTTGAATTTTTCTGGGTTTTCTTAATCAGGTGTCGTGCTTGGGTGAGTTCAAGAACTTGGAAAGGCTTGATTTGGGCTTTAATAATCTTACTTCACTCGAGGTAGGAGCTGTCCTAGCAATTCTTTGAATTTTAGAGTTCAGTTTCTTTGTGGGTGAAAATCTGATGTATTTTGATAATGCTTTCAATAAAATACTTCCAGGGTTTGAAGTCTTGTGTGAATTTGAAGTGGTTGTCAGTTGTGCAGAACAAGCTTCAGGACTTGAAAGGCATTGAAGGACTTACTAAAATCACTGTAAGTAGTAGTAACTAGTTTTCTTGAAGGTGTGGTCTCTTTTCTTTTTGTCTTTGTATGTGGCAACAATCACATCGTAGTTTGAATTTTTTGAGATATCTTGTGGGAGTGATTCAAGATGCTTTATTCTAAGAAATGCCAAGCATCTCAAATAGTTTTTAACGAAGCAGTTTGGAAGAGATGTCATGTGGCCAAGATTTTCATTTGTTAACGTGCATTACTGGTTTATGATTGATCTGATTTCGTCTTATACTCTATATCGGATCTGAGATTATGAAATTTGCACTTCTCCCTTTTTTGGTACAGGTACTTAATGCTGGAAAAAACAAGCTCAAGTCAATTGACCAAGTGAAATCTCTCGTGAGCTTGCGTGCATTGATTTTGAATGGTAAGATTCTTTTGGCTATTAGTGACAGCCATATTCGAAGTACTCACACTGCATCCTTTGCAGACAATGAGATCAGATCAATCTGCAAACTTGGTGCCATGAAAGAATTGAATACTCTTGGTATGTGGTGCTGCTTGGTATTCGGATACGTAAAAGAGACTGAGATCACTGAATGATACTATTATACTTGTAATTTTTTTTCTGTTAATTGATAAGTTCTATGCAGTTCTTTCAAGAAATCCGATCAGTTCTCTCGGTGAATCCTTGGCCAAACTCAAATCAATTACCAAAGTATGCCTATTTTTTAACTGGTTTTCCTTCTGATGTCTTCTAGATTTTACCTACATGAGAATCTTATTTATCATTCGTTTGTTCACAGCTTTCTCTCTCGAACTGCCAACTCCAAACGCTTGGATTATCTCTCAAGTCCTGTGTTGGGTTAAAAGAGCTTCGTCTAGCTCACAATGAGATCGTCGTATGTCATCAATATTACTGAAACAGTTTATTATCTGATTCATTCTCTTGGCTCTGGACAGAAATATTTTGTGTTGTTTCTTTAACATGCGAAACGTTCATGGTTTCAATCTTTTAGAGTGTGCCGGCCGAGTTCTCGCAGCTCGTTAAACTCCAGAATCTAGACTTGGGAAACAACTTGATCAGCAATTGGTCCAGTTTAAAGGTGATATTTGCTCATTAATCTTACATCGTATGTAACATCGCTTGTGCGATAAAACGAATCGTGACTCTTTCTTTTGACAATTATTTGGCAGGCGCTCTCTTATTAGTTCACATGAAGAATCTGAATCTGCAAGGAAATCCAGTTGCTGAGAAAGAAAATATAGTGGAGAAGGTAAGCTAATGTGTTTTCCTCTCAAGAATATCCATGGTAGAGATATCTTCGAAATAATAAATTAAACTCATCATTAACCAGGTCAAAAAACTGTTACCAAACCTGCAAATCTTCAATGCCAAACAATAGAGAAATCTACTGGGAAAGATGTTCGTGGCAAATATGACAAATTGAGCACGAAAGCAGCTAATAAGTTGAAATTCGACGACGACTCTGAAACTGATCACCCAATTGCAAACAAGGCATCAGAAGAAGCTCAGAGGAGGATTAAGGGCAAACGAGATCCAAGAATTGGGAAAGAAGAGAAAAGAACCCGAAGAAACAGTTACAGATCCCATGGAAAACAACCGTCAAATCAGATAAGAAAGCGAAGAAAAAGCTGAAGACGCAAGAGGATAAAAAAGGAACTACCCAAAGAAGTGATGAAAATCCTGAAGAATCGAAAGAAGCAAAGCGCAAGGCCAAGGAAGCAAAACTGGATAAAGCTGATGCTATGGATAAGACAAGCAGAAAGAACAAAACGGATAACCTGATTATCATCGACAGTGCAGAGACTCCCTTCGTGGATCTTCTTGCAAACGCTACTGCTGATATTTCCCAAGAGCTCGACGGTAAGAAATTGGATCCAATAGTCGATAAGATAAACAGTGGATTGGTTACTGTTAAGTCCAAGAAGAAGAAGAGAAACCGTGCCGTCGATCCTTCCTCTCTTGGGCTTTCGCATATCGATGAAATTGGGCTCGGCGGTGAATCTGCATGGGCATGATATACACACATGCATTGGAATTTCGGGGAATCTTTGGCTTACTTCTGTGGTTAATGGTTATTATTGGCAAATACCTAAGCAAGTTTTGTACTAGGTTTCTTGTACCAATGCTTGATTTCAATGGTAAAACTCTTTGTTTTCCTTTTTTCTGTTCCAAGAATGGTGAAACTCTATTTGACCTTAAATCAATGCTGATGTCTGTAATATGGTTTTTATACTTGTTTTATAATAAAAATCAGATCTTTGGGTGGAAAACCCATTGAATAATTAAATGCAAATAATGACAACCTTATAATACATGGTGTTCGATGATGACAAACAGGTTCATATATTCAAGTCCCTTCTTACGAATAGGTAAAAGTCCACTCCTTTGATTAGGTAAAACAAAACGTCAAAGAAGATCTCTGCAACAATCCCTAGACGAAGCTTCGGCAAATCAAATCCATGGCTGTAATCTCTCTCCGGATCTTCATTTCGTCAATTCACTCAACCTAAATTAACGATTAGGGCTTACACAGCTCAATTATGGCCGACCCTTCCGCGAACTCGGTTTCCGCCGACGACCCATCGGCCACTCCTGAAATTAAGTCCGGCGAGGTCATCGAGGCAACTCCGATTTCATTTTTCCGGCGGGGAGACGCCGGGATAAAGCCGTTTAACCTATTTAGGTGCAGCCATGGGCCCAGAGAGAGCCCGAAGAGGCCCGATTGGCTGCCGAGGGAGTGGGGAATGGAGACAAGGGAAAGAATTAGAGGCCTCACCTGCGGTTAGTCGATCGAGTTAGTCTTTTTTTTTTCTTCTTTCAATTCTCATACATTTATGCATATATATTGTACATGGTATGTAGATTTGTTCCGTGTTGATTTTGGGCATGAAGAATGTTGTTCTGGGATTGAATTGATCTTGTGGATTCCCTTTCTTCCCTGTTCTTGATTGAGCTGTGCAATGCCAGCTTTTTCTGTAGGATCTAAGCATATTTTGTGTCCAAATCTTATGAGTGTAGTGTAGTGTAGCTTGAGGTGGCAAAGACTTCCTTCAACTGATTTTCTTACCGAGTGAGAATATAGGTAGAGATGTGTAAGCTGTTGTCGAGGTGTTTAACTTGACTTGAACTTACTTGGAAAGTTTAAGGTTTCAGTCAAGACTTAAACTGGTCTTCTCTGACCTTCATTTCCATTTTCGCATAGTTCTTCGTTAGTAGTAGTCGGAAAAACTAGATATCATAAGCTGCTCAATTCTTCGAAATTATTATGTAAATATTGTTTGCTTATATAGATTTCCTCGTATTCGACTGGATGAGTACACTGAGATGCAAGGCGTTTGTTTCTTGCGCATAGAAAGAAGTCTTTCTTTTTTGCTTTACTATGCTCTTCTGCGCATGCGTTCTCCTATATGCGGATTTTGCCTGCACTGTAGTCTTTCGTCATCATATGCGCATATACGTATATTCATCAAATGATCTATTAAAGTAATCATCATTCTTGGCTGATATTCGTTTAAATTCCTCATTTTGCAGTATTATATTGCGCCGTGGGGAAAAAAGTACCGCTCGAAAAGGGAAGTAACGGAGGCTATCGAAATCCTAAAAAGAAAATAGCCTAATTCGTATGCAGATTCATTTTTCGTCACTTATCTATATATCTGAATTCTCATGTTTCTTTCTTGGGCTCGTATTTTTCTGCAGTGTATGAGCTCAACAGAAGACGAAGTGTTTTTGATAGATATTCTCGACGTTTGTTTGCCTTTGTATATTTCATTTGTTATACGATGATTGATGATTGAGAAAATGGACTAAAGCTTCTCTGAGTTTTGACTTTTGAGTTATATGTTTAGAAAACACTTCGTCATAATTTCTAAGAGATTTCTAACGGGCCGACGAGGCCCGATTATCTTACTACGGCGGGCCTCAATCATATCGGAGTACTGAGCGCCAAATTCTTAACGTTCTTCAAGTAATTAAAACACAAATAGTATTAGGAAGGTTGACGATGATAAATGAGAAAATCAAGTCAAACATATTTCTCATATTCCCAACAAAAGAGTCAAATGTTTTTAAAATTTTACTTTTTCTAATCAGATTTATCGTCAAATTACGCTTAATAGTTAATATCATATCAAAGAAAAATGGTCACACCATTTATTACGCAATCCATCTACATTAATGTGGTTCTCATCCCCTTAATAAATCATATTACCACATTTCTATTACAGGGTAGATTTTGTTAAATGAACTGCAGGATGTACATACATACATACATACGCACTATATATACATTCCATTGCCACAATACTGTTGTTTCTGAGGTTGCGTCTGGTCGGCGGCAGAGAGCTTTGGCAATGGATAAACTTCGGCAGTAGATAGTCGGAAGATGGAGTGTTCTTCAAACGCAGGTGCAGTTCGCCAGTACCCAGATAATGATGAGGGCATATGTGATAACTATAGTACACAGCATGAAGAAATAATACGCCTGGAGTTGATGAAGACTATCCATAACAGTAGACGTAGTCGAGGCGTGTGTTGGACACACTGTCCGTAAGACGAAATCGCCCCGATATTAAGTGCTTTCGGTTAGCAGCGATCGTCTCCAAGATACAACGATATTTTCTTAACTCATAATCGCAGCACAACGACTAGAGTTTTACGACGAATCGTACTCGAAACTGAATTTTTCTTGCTTCGGGATTTTAGGGAGTTGGGAGTGAATGATATAATTTGTGTGGTTGAAGTGAATGAATTTTCCAACTCATTTGGGGTCTATTTATAGACTTTTTCCCGCAGGGACCTCTCCGCAAATTCGAGAACTTGCTAGGCTGCTTCTGTAATTTTTCAGGACTATATTGCAACATTTTGCAACTATTGGACTGTCGGTTATTTACCGCCCGCGACAGGCCCGATTCTCGGGCCGACAGCCCGAATCTCAGGCGTGTCCCACCGGCGGCGGCCCGATTCTCCGACCGACGGCCCGAGGCGGCTACCGACGCCTCTAGTTGGGCCGACCGACACTTCCTTGAGTTGGGCCGAATTAGCCCAACAACCCACTTCAGCCCAATTGATCAAATGGATCAAGCCATCACATCTGGGCTGCCCAATCATCCTCACCTCGACTGCCATGTCACCGGTACCGTCGCCGTCGCCCCGCCTACCGGAGGAAAAATTTAAGTAGCTCCTCAATGCTCCTCGCTCCGATGCGTCGTGCGAAGTGCAAAGTGCGCGCCTTAAAGCGCCCATTGCGCACTTTGGCACGGCACGGCTCGGCTCGGTTCGGCCTCGGCCTCGGCCTCGGCCACGGGCACGGGCACGGGCTCGGGCACGGGCACGGGCACGGCCTCGGGCTCGGTGCTCGGTGCTCGTCGGTGCGAGGCACCGACTCGCACCGGGCTGTTATTTGGGCCAAAACTCACCCAATTCTCAAGCCCACTTAAACCCACTTAAGCCCACAAGCCCATTTAAGCTATACACATGGCAAGCCCTTTTGAATAAACCCACATGGGTTTCTATATATATAGTGAAGATTTTCTTAGTGTCTAACCAATGTGGGACACTTGATTCCCCACTTAAACACTACCAACCATTTAAATGATTATTGGGCCAACTTCGAAAATTAATTTCTCATTCCACCCGATATCGGTTTTTGAGTGTATTAATATTCGTTAGATTCCCCGTGAAAACATAGATTCGTAATCTTTCAACGATTTCTCGTTTCGACATTCGATGACTTCCAATTTAATAAAAACCAAAACGGATTTTATTAATGGTTAATACCCATTTGGCCCAAAGCCCATTTATCTTAATAAAATCCTACAATCCCCCACATGAATGGAAATTATGCAAATGCTATGCATGCTGACTCTCGCAAGAAAAACTCGACAACTCGTCACTGCATCGGGATAGGTAGCTTGTGGCTTGAACCTTCCATAGTGAAACGCAATCGAATTTACTCGCTGTTCAGTGAACATGATGTCTTGAACTGACAGCTTTTGTGTAAATTAAGACAACCGCGTACACACAGTGATGAATCTTATTTCTTTCGATTCTCACGTTGTGTCCATTTCGGCCTTGGACCATATCTGGATTCATAAGTGTTGAATTGAAGCGGCCCCACTTCTCACTTATATAGGTGATCGACTATTAGGACTTAATCCTAGAGTATTCCGAAATACTCCACCAACAGGTATAGCCATCATTAAAAGCAAAATTGCTTACCCTTTACCACACGACATCGGTAATTACTTGGGCAGCTTATGAGAATGAGCTTCTTAGAAAAATTCCAAGTAAGCTACTGAACTACACTCAGCTTAGTTGTCTCATTGAACCAAGTTTGTGGGATCTCCACTCATCATGGTTGAGTTACCACCGAGCTTGTTCTTGGATGTGTGGTTTTTAAGCCCCATTCCCCTTACTGCGTTATAGTGCTGATCTCTAGCAATGCCTTTCGTCAAAGGATCTGCTATGTTCTCTTTAGACTTCACATAGTCAATAGAGATTATTCCACTAGAGATCAGTTGTTCGTACGTATTATGTCTTCGACGAATGTGTCGAGACTTTCGTTATACATACTATTCTGTGCCCTACCAATTGCGGCCATACGTCGCAATGTATCATAATAGGCGGTACAGGCTTATTCCAACAAGGAATGTCCTCCAAAAAATTCCGAAGCCATTCTGCTTCTTCACCGGCTTTGTCTAGTGCAATAAACTCCGATTCCATCGTAGATCGAGCTATGCACGTTTGTTTTGAGGATTTCCAAGAGATTGCTCCACCACCGATGGTAAATACATAACCACTCGTGGATTTGGAGTCTTTGCTGTCAGATATCCAGTTAGCATCGCAGTATCCTTCAAGAACTGCTGGATACCTCGTATAGAGTATGCCATGATTAATAGTGTGCTTCAGATATCTCAGCACCCTTCTCAAGGCTATCCAATGATTACTCCCAGGATTACTCGTAAACCTGCTGAGTTTACTTATTGAATATGCTATATCAGTCTAGTGCAGTTCGATAAATACATTAGACTTGCCAATCACTCGAGCATATTCATGTTGTGATATGGTTCTCCTCTGTTTTTAGCCAAATGTAGATTTATATCTACAGGAGTCTTAGCCGGAGGATCATCGAAGGCATTAAATTTCTTTAACACGTTCTCAACATAATGAGATTGTGTCAACACAATTCCTTCGGACGCCTTAAAGACGTTTATCCCTAGTATGACATTCGCCAAACCCATATCCTTCATATCGAAATGATTTTTCAACATAGTTTTCGTGTTACAATCATTTTCTGATTGCTTCCCATGATTAACATGTCGTCTACATAAAGACAGACAATCACAAATTCATCTGGTGTACCCTTAATGTAAACACATTGTCACACTCATTGATTTTGAATCCATTTGATAACATAGTCATATCGAATTTTTGGTGCCATTGTTTCGGTGCTTGTTTAAGCCCGTAAAGCGACTTCACAGTCGGCACACTTTGTTTTCCTGTCCAGGTATTACAAACCCTTCAGGCTGATCCATGTAGATTTCTTCTTCGGTCTCCATTTAGGAATGCCGTTTTTACATCCATTTGATGTACCTCGAGATCATGCAATGCTGCAATAGCAAATAGAACCGTATTGAACGTAATTCTCGTCACGGGCGAATAGGTATCGAAGAAATCATATCCTTCCTTTTGGGAATATCCCTTGGCTACTAAACGAGCCTTATATTTTTCAATTGATCCATCGGTTTATATTTCCTTTTAAGGACCCACTTGCATCCTAAAGGTTTACACCCCTTAGGGAGATCTACTAACTCCCAAGTGTGATTCTGCATGATGGATTCAATTTCACTGTTTACAGCTTCTTTCCAGAACGGAGCTTCTGGAGTTGACAGAGCTTCTTGCACTGTCCTATGTTCGTCGTCTAACATAAATGTTAGGAATCAGGCCCAAATGATTTGGCCACTTTTTTACGCTTACTTTGCCGTGGTTTCTCAACTTCTGGAGGCGAAACTTCAACGGCTTCATAATTTCTTTTACAACTTATTTCATTCTTTCCTTCGTTGGAAAGATGTTCTCAAAGAAAACAGCATTTCTTGATTTCAATATCATCCCAGAATTCATGTCGGGAATTTCGGACTTATGCACCAGAAATCTGTATGCATTACTATTTTCTGCATATCCAATGAAATGCAGTCAACCGTTTTCGGTCCTATCTTGACCTGTTTTGGTTTAGGTACTTCGACCTTTGCTAAACACCCCCACACTTTAAGATATCCGTAGGAAGGTTGTCTACCTTTCCACAATTCGTACGGTTGTTTTATCCCGTTTTTTGTGTGCAAATATTTAGAATGCGATTTGATGACAGTATGCTTCCCCCCACAAATTCTGAGGTAGCCTGAACTGATTAACATCGCATTCATCATCTCCTTAGAGTTCTATTTTTTCGTTCAGCAACGCCATTTGATTGAGGTGAATATGGCGCCGTCGTCTGATGAATAATACCATGTTCTCGGCAAAATTCCACAAACGGTGCCACGTATTCTCCTCCTCTATCACTTCTTATTATTTTGATCTTAGAGTTAAGTTGATTCTCAACTTCATTCTTATATCTTTTGAAGGTATCAAGAGCTTCGTCTTTACCACTTAAAGATACACGTGACAGTACTTCGTGCAATCGTCGATAAATGTTATGAAGTATTTCTTTCCACCTCTTGTTTGCACGAATTTCAGATCGCATATATCAGTATGGATCAATTCTAATGGTGAACTATTTCTTTCGACAGATAAAAATGGTGCCTTGGCCATTTTGCTTCTACACAGATTTCACACTTGTGTTGTGAATCAATTTCCATTTGTGGAAGTAAGTTTAAACTTATTAACTTTTTCAGTTTGTTTAAACTCACGTGTCCCTAATCTACCATGCCATAATTAGACAACTCAACCAAGTAAGAAGAACTGGCTTTATTATTATCAGCGATCTTAATATCGCGTTTTACAGGCATTACAGATAACTTAAAAAGGCCCTTCTCGAGGTAACCTTTGCCAATAAAATGACCATTCTTGGTCAGTACATATTTCCAGCTTCAAACACTTGTCTAAATCCAGCGTTACTAAGTAGAGCGCGGACACCAAATTCTTGCGGATGTCTGGGACATGCAGCACGTCCACAAGCGTCACTTCCTTGCCTGAAGTCATCTTCAACACCACCCGTCCCAATCCTACGATGTTGGACGTCGCCGCGTTCCCCATATAGAGCGTCCTACCCGAAATAGGCGTGTAGGTGGAGAACATTTCTTTGTCGGAGCAGATGTGGCGCGTTGCTCCGCTGTCGATGTACCAGTAGTTTGGATTTTCCACGTTTGCCTCGTACACGACTGCAGTTAGATCTAGCTCCGACGTGTCTGTCGCCAGCTGCTTCTCTTCAGTGAGATGCGCCCGGTCTTATTAACTCTCTTTTCTTACGGCAATCCTTGGCCATATGCCCAGGTTTATCGCAGTTATAGCAGTTGCCTTTAATCCTCTTCTGATTCGGATTCTTGTTTCTTTAGAGGCATACTGCCTTTTACGCTTATTGCCAAAACCCGGCTCGGCCAGGTTCGCTCCCGCCTCCATACTGCCCCTCTTGTTCTTGGCTTCGCTTTTTCGGTTATCTTCCTCGATCCGAAGTCGCACAATCAGGTCCTCAAGCCCCATCTCCTTTCGTTTGTGCTTGAGGTAATTTTTGAAATCCTTCCACAGAGGTGCAAGCTTCTCGATAATTGCAGCTACTTGGAAGGTTTCGCTGATCTGCCATATTTCAGCATGAATATCGTGAATATTAGCTGCAGATCACGGACTTGGTCCAGCACCGGCCTAGGCTTGTGCGGTCATCTTGTAATCCAGGAATTTGCCGACGATGAACTTCTTTAGTCCGGCATCGTCGGTCTTATACTTCTTGTCCAACGAATCCACAACTCTTTCGCAGTCGTGGCCACTGCATAGACGTTGTATAGGGAATCGTCTAGGGCGTTCAGAATATAGTTGCGGCACATGAAATCATTATGATTCCATGCGTCTAACGCAGCCTTTCTTGCTCAGACTGGGCGACACGAGCAGCATAGTCTGCATCGTCAGGGTTTTCACCCTCAGCTGGTGGGGCGACTTCTGTCACCGTAGGAGCGAGCTCCTTCAGGAATCTTACGAGGTGAAGAGTTGTTAGGTAAAACATCATCTTTTGCTGCCAGCGTTTGAACTACTCCGTCCCATTGAACTTGGCAAGGACGTTCGCGTGGCTGCTGGCAGGGATCGTTGGTGCATTGGTTGCCATCGATCAGATCACGAACAAAGATTTCGTCTTACGATTGTTATTTCTGAGGTTGCGTCTGGTCGGGCGGCAGAGAGCTTTGGCAATGGATAAACTTCGGCAGTAGATAGTCGGAAGATGGAGTGTTCTTCAAACGCAGGTGCAGTTCGACATAACCCAGATAATGATGAGGTCATATGTGATAACTATAGTACACAGCATGAAGAATAAATACGCCTGGAGTTGATGAAGACTATCCATAACAGTAGACGTAGTCGAGGCGTGTGTTGGAAACACTGTCCGTAAGACGAAATCGCCCCGATATTAAGTGCTTTCGGTTAGCAGCGATCGTCTCCAAGATACAACGACATTTTCTTAACTCATAATCGCAGCACAACGACTAGAGTTTTACGACGAATCGTACTCGAAACTGAATTTTTCTTGCTTCGGGATTTTAGGGAGTTGGAGTGCATTGATATAATTTGTGTGGGGTTTGAAGTGAATGAATTTTCCAACTCATTTGGGTCTATTTATAGACTTTTTCCCGCAGGGACCTCTCCCGCAAATTCGAGAACTTGCTAGGCTGCTTCTGTTATTTTTTCAGGGACTATATTGCAACATTTTGCAACTATTGGACTGTCGTTTTATTTACCGGCCCGCGACAGGCCCGATTCTCGGGCCGACAGCCCGAATCTCAAGCGTGTCCCACCGGCGGCGGCCCGATTTCTCCGACCGAAACGCCCGAGGCGGCTACCGACGCCTCTATTTGGGCCGACCGACACTTCCTTGAGTTGGGCCGAATTAGCCCAACAACCCACTTCAGCCCAATTGATCAAATGGATCAAAGCCATCACATCTGGGCTGCCCAATCATCCTCACCTCGACTGCCATGTCACCGGTACCGTCGCCGTCGCCGCCTACCGGAGGAAAAAGTTTAAGTAGCTCCTCAATGCTCCTCGCTCCG
>JAPQWV010002961.1:0-47735 GCA_027422505.1 Craterostigma plantagineum | reverse complement strand
AGTAGATTAGACCAAATACAAACGCAACACAATAAATGTACAAAGAAAGTACGAGAAAATACAGAGGAACTGATTTTTTATTACAAGGGACTTGAGCTTGTCCTGCGTAGCTTACACTTTGGCTCTAACAATGGCATGTGAGCCAACGTCTTCTCAATTCCTGCAAATAGAGAACGATTGGAGAAAACGAAGGAAAGTCGACGAATAAATCTATACGAATTTCATATCAGATCGTTACGTTTTGCTTCCTAAGCCTTTCGTTCTCTTCCTCGAGACGAAAAACCTTCATCTCTAGCTCGTGCGTATAAGCCTTGCAAAACACGAAAATCAACCAAGAAAAAGACAGCAAAACATCCACTCCAACGAAAAAAAACGCAGGAAAAAAAAAAAAAGAAACTCGAACCATCTTCCTAGCCCTTGATCTAGCTGCAGATTCCCTGTTCTTGATCATCCTCTTATGCCTCCTTTCGACGCTTTTCTCAGCTATATCATCTAAAGCCACCCTTTTATGCCCCGAAGCTTGATATTCTTCTTGAATAGGCCGTTGAATCTGCTGCTGATAGCTAATCACCCACTGTTTCTTGCCGAGGCATTTCGAGGGAGCTATCCACCGAGCCTGCGATCTTCTTTCCCAGGCCTGACGATTCTGAAACGATGCCAGCATTAACCAAGAAGTGTTCGAGCGTTATCTCGCCGAGGCTGTTATTGTCCCCATCAAGAACACTGTTCCTTTTCTGCTGCGTTATTTCTTGAAGCACTTCGTCGACGGTTTTTCTCCCTCAGATCCTTCGATGCACCGAGCATGTGATCTAAACAGCCAATCGAGTGGGTCCCATTAGCTTCATCGTTCCAAATGATCTTGAGAAGCTCGTCGAGATTCATGCTGCCCAAAGGTTTCCCTGAATCTCCTAGTAAGTGGGATTGCACTTCATTGAGGGTTAGGTTGTACAGTGGGTTTGATTTAGGGCTCTGACTATGATGAATTTCATATGGGGCTTCACTTCTAATGCTGCTGTTGCCCTGAGATTCCATTCTGTGAGCAACCATTAATGTCTTTTTCTCTCTGTGCTTCTTTCTTAACAATCCAAACACCATACTCAGCTTCCTATAGAGATCAACCTCGAAAGCCCTTGATCTGTATTATCAGAAAGATGAAGTCTATAAAAGCTCAAACCTTTACATGAAATGAAACCCTTTTTAAGTTCATCGTTCAAGGAATAAGAGACATTAAAACTTGCCCAGAAAGAGAAAAGAAAAACGTACAACAATGGTTCTTAAAAGGAAGATTTTAGCTTATAACAGTCAACGAATGAGAACAGAGGCAAATGCTGCAAACACCTGAAAGCTCAAAACTTGAATATCCAAGCTGCTCGCCGGCACTTTTCTATTTCTTTTCGAAATTACTAGAATTAGTTTATTGGTTTATATCGTTACTAGTATTCCTCGGCAAAACCAATGAAGTGTAAATTAGTAAACAAATCAAAAGCAAATCTTTCTTTAGAGCGACCACTTTGTTCTTGGAACTTGAACCCCCACATTTTTTAAAGTAAGAGACTTTTCTTTGTTTATCGTCTTCTTGCTTTCACTTTCTGCTTTTTCTGCTCAATTTCCAGTTTTTGATTCGTCGCACGTATACCCAAATGTTGATGAACACATGAATCCATATCCAAAATTTCTTTCTTCTTTGGAAGACTTACGTTTTATTGATTTAAATTGTTAATAGTATATATAACATACAATTTATAAAGCCATATAATGCTACTGCATAAAATAAAGATATCATCAATCTGTTATCTGGATATTGAATTAAACGTTAACAGGCAATGATGAAGAGAAAGAAGATTATGTAACATAAATCGATTGAGAGAAAATCCAAGAACTCGATCCAATTTAAGAAAACAAACAAGGGTGCTCAGAAGAAGATAAAGTTTCGATAACAATCCATCAGCAAAAAAAAAAAAGCATTAACTTGCAATATGTCTATAACAGCATAATGAGGAGAGCATACTGGCAAACATGCTCAGGCTTCTGCATCATCAATCACTTGCACGATTTGTTGGTGGGCTTCGCCAAAAGATCAGTGTATTCCTGGAATGGAGACTTAGTGAATCGAGTCTCTCTCCAGAAATCAGGGGTAAGGAACCATAGGTCTCTAACAGACATTGGAAAGTAGCCTGCCAAGAACCAGTTTTTATAGATAGTAAGAAGAATGAATCTCTAGATGATAAACATAAGAACAGATGGTGTCAACAAGTCCAAGCAATAAAGAAAGTCATAGCCAATTCAACTACACACTTGCTTCCACATCATCAAAAGATAGATATTGCAGATTAATTTCAGTTATTAACCCATAACTAGGCAAAACACTTCGACTACTTCGGTAATAGACATCAGCTGATTCCCCAGGAGAATCATAAGAAAATGATTGCACCAAACATCAGTAAAGCAAATGCACACTGCCTGCGTGTTGCAACGAAATACTCAGAACTAAAGACTATCGCATCACGCATGCCAACTGTCTGGGACAACTTACTCAGAAAATGAGCACGCAAGAATCAATATAGCAGACTAATGATGACGCCTACACCTTCCCACATGATCGGCAGAATCACAAATGAGATAGCTATCCAACGCTAAATGCATAAACAAAGGTAAAGATTGAACCTTGACGAAGTTTCCAAGTGTCTTGGTCGATCCCCTCGACGAGGTAAAGACATCTTCAATACCAGCGAACTGCAAAACCTTCTTCGGAACACGGGCAGCAACAATACCTGCCCCACGAGGAGCGGGCACCATCCTGACCGTGACGGATCCACACTTGCCCGTAACCTTACAAGGAATGTGCGGCTTCCCATCTTATTACCCCAATAACCCCTTCTCACAGGAATCACGCTCAGCTTGGCCAAAATAATCGCGCCGCGAATGGCAGTAGCGACTTCCTTCGAACACTTGACGCCCAATCCCACGTGTCCGTTACCGTCTCCGACGACGACGAAGGCCTTGAATCGAGTGCGCTGACCGGCGCGAGTCTGCTTCTGAACGGCATGATCTTCATCACCTCGTCCTTCAACGACGGGCCGACGAGCGTATCGACGATTTGGTACTCCTTGATGGGGAGAGAATGGAGGTAGACTTGCTCCAGGGACGTGATCTTTCCGTCACGGACCAATCGACCGAGCTTCGTCACTGGGACCCACTTCTCCTCCTCAGAGTCACGTCGCGGACGGCGAGGTCCGCGGCCGCGGCCACCTCGACCGCCGAATCCACGGGAGAAACCGCCGCGATCGCCTGCGCCTCTTTCCGCCATTGTTTGATAGTACCTTCTGCGCGCGACCTTAGGATGTATGTGTATAGTTCTGTGAGCGTGCGAAAACCCTAAAGGGGATTCATCGGACTATTTATACATGGCAGTTATTGGGCTTAACTTGGGCTCTATCTGATGTTTTGGGCTTTAATTGGGCCAAATCATTGGTCAATTCTCAAATGAAATCTTCTCAGTCACAGAAATTCTTGCAAAAACAAAACTGAATGCAGAAAGAAAGCCCAGCAAAATTTGTATTGGACCCACCCTAAGAACCTAGAAGATGCTCAAATATTCAAAAGCCTTACTACATTATACCCCACTAGAGAACACTAGAGAAGGGGTTCACATGGAATGAGTTGAATTATGTTTGCTAAAGACAAAGACCAAAAAGGATCACTCGAAATGATTTAGAACGCTTTTTAGGTGTTTAGATTTTCAATGTAAGATAGATATTGATATATTTCTTTTCAAATCATGGAAGAATCATTATCTACTAATAGAGAGGGACTGGCCTTTGTTGTGCTGTCCAAGAAACAGACAGAAAGGTATGAGATATATTGTTATTTAACGTGGACCCTTAAAGCTTTGAAAAAACAATTAATGGATGCATAGCTTTGCAAAGCAATGTCTAATCTAATGTGTACGAGCAATGCTCCAACTTGAAAAAGAAAATTACTAATGTATATGAGCAAATTGGTAAAATGTCACGTGTAGTAAGTATGGACGTCATAGGGAATGCAATTTACACCCTTTTTTTTCTAAAAAAAAAAACTATTAAATGGGTATCTATCTATAGGGAAGAGAAGAAAGATTGATACTTACATATCTCAAGAGCCGTAGCTTTCCAAAATTAATGAACGAGCCAGCAATTGTTAGGTGCATTTCAAGAATGATGACACGGAAAGAATATAGTCCATTAGATTCACATTCATGCACATGAGCTCTATACTTCCATACTGTTTAACTACAGTTCCATTCCAAGGTAGGCCCTTTCTTTGTGCTCATAGTTAATCTGCCAAGCAGATGCTGTCTCCTCTTTTAAGCCTCTTAAATAATTCCTCGCCCGACATTATTGAGTCTTGCCTGCGCTGCGCCTACTTATACAGCAGCTTGTAAGAATCACACAAGTACTTTCAAAGCAGTTTTAAACTCAACTTAGAGAAGATCGTGGCGTTCTTGTCTGAAGATGGGCTCAAGCCCAACATTCAAGTACAGTTCTTCACCTCATCATCAGCAGCCAGTTTTTAGGGTCGTAGAACCACCACTTCATTACAGCTCTTATGCTCAGAAAAACATAGCCATGGAGGATCTGTCTTTCTCTTCCTACCTCAAAGACGACAAAGATGATCCCACCAACAAAACCGACGTAGAGGACACGGAGGAGATAAGCATCTTCGATGCCCAAAAGTACTTCAGCACTGAGATCATCAGCGACGACGCCAAACAACAAGACATCGTCATCCAAGGATATCTTCGGTTTCTTCTTCGGTCGATGGATATGGTAATAACAATAGTAAGTTCAGTTACCTTACGAGGTCGTCCTTTCAGGCGGCGACTCCTACTGCTTCGTCTGAGGCGAGTTGGAATAGCCAGACTGGGCTATTGAAGAATCCGCCTGGGGTTTTGGGAGTTTCCATGAAGGCTATCGTCAAGAAAAGAAGATTATTAACAACTCTTCGGCTGCCAAGAAATGGATCTTCGGCACAAGTGTTGCTGCGTGGGGCAAAAGGCTGTCCGAATCAAGGGAGGAGAAGGTTCAGATTCCGAACATGATCGTACGCCGAGACCATTTGGGATGAGTTCGCTCAAGAAAAGCAATGTCATCAGTACTGCTAAGCCAAAGTGGAAGGGAGTTTGACAAGGAGAAAGAAGCATCTGTCTGTCTCCAAGAAGAAGAACACCGTCGATCACAGCAGAGGTAGTAAAGATCCATCAACACAAGCTAATGTCTCCAAATCCTTTGATTCTCTCGCCGGAGAACGATTTTCCGACCACCCATAGCAGCTTCGCACGCCAGCAACGTGTGTCTGCGTCTGGCGGTTTTTCATTTCCTGTCCTAAATCAGACGACGAAGTCCGCCGTAGTTTCCAAGCCGGCGAACTTCAATGGGGTTAGTGCGAAGAGAACTGCTAAGATAAATTTCATGGAAGATCCGCCGCGCGACTCCATTGACGTTTTCCAGCCATCCACTGACAACCCAGCGATTATCAGACTCCCCCTACCAAAATCCGGGCAGCCCATTGAACGGGCGCGTCGCGGCAAACGCCGATGATGACGTGGGCAGCGACGCCAGCTCAGATCTGTTCGAAATCGAGAGCTTCTCGACTCAATCGAATTCCTACCCAATGTACCGGCGGAGAGATTCGCTGGACGAAGCTCAGGCGTTCGCCGCGAGGAAATTGGCGCTGCTGAAGGACAACGTCGTAATACAGCAGCGCGAGAGGAACAGCCTCGACGAGCCGCCCACGCCCAGCGTGGCGGCGACGGAGTGCTACGCGCCGAGCGAGGCGAGCATCGCTTGGAGCGTCACTACGGCCGAAGGGTTCGATCGAGCGAGCGTGTCCAACTTCTCCCTGTCGGCGTCTCAGGTCGGCGGTGGAGACGATCGTTTCCCGACAAGGGATGAGCTGATCGGAGTTGTCTGGGACGGTAATAAGATCAAAAGGAAACGGAGCCACTGGGCTTCTGACGATGGGCTGTAGGCACGAAAAGGCGGTGAGCGTCGGACCACAGCCGGTAAAATACACGCCCGTCAATAACAGCAGCGGCGGGGATGGAATCACGGCGAGCTTCCCAATGCACGAAGGTGGTCGGCCGCCGAGGGCGGCGTCGAACAAACCGCCTCACTCGGCGAGGCTGCAGCAGCTCGCTTTTGCCGCATGATTCTTGTTTTCTCTTTTTAATTTTTCCGAAGGAATGTGATGTGGGAGTTAATTAATATCGCGGTGCGTTCACTGCAATTCAATTCAATGTGCGTTTGTTTTCAACTGTAATAAAAATGCGTTCTTTCAATTTCAGATGATCGATTGTCTGAACTAAAAAGCTTACCCTTTTCTTGATGCCCTTCACAAGGTTCTTGATTGATAGGTATTGACAATCATTTTGTTCAACAATCCAATCAATGTCTTAACAAATAACATAGGGAGACATCCCCACATGCAAAAACATTGAGCATGGCCCAACTTATTTAAAGCAGTCATAATCCCCACATGCAATGGCAACTCACAGGACAAAGCAGAATTCCACATCTAGATAAGCTCCAATCTTCATCAGCATTTCATATTAATTTAAAAAAAAATTGAAGTCATCGGAGAGAACTAACTTCATTTCCTTGCTCTAAGCTACGAACCTTTGGTGTTTAGCACGGCGCCGGTAGTATATGAACTGCAGAACTATCTAAACAAGTCGTTAAGGCGATAAAAAAGATATGCAATTTGATGATAAACACGGTGGCATTATATGTTATGTATGAATTTAAATGGGAAGGATACGAAAGTGTCAAGAACCACACATCCGCTTGAATCGACCAGCCATGCGAGGTTCGGTTGTATCTTTGACCACTCCAAACTGTTACAAGGATGCTGAAAAAGAATATATATATATATATATATATATATGTATGTATATTAGTTCAACGCATTAAGTAGATGAATTTGTATATGCAGAACTTTTTCTAAGAGAGTATGGTTTGAATTGCTCACCTTGCCACATATGTGACATTACCAGCAAGAGCAAAGACGAACATAAAAGGATTAAGTCCCTGCTTGTATTCCATGCCAATGACCACAGTAATCAGATTTATGATGTGTATAGAGTAATTAAGGAGGTGACTTTGGGTTGAGAATGAGGGAGAGATCAATGAGTACCTCTGCATTGCCTCTTCTGATCTGCAGAAATGGACAAGAAAAACAAACAAACAAAAGAACATCGTCAACAGTTTGATAATAAGAAAAAAAAAGTATATTCGACACGAATCAGATTCAGTAATTACATTTCGGAGGATTTGTGCGACTCGTCCACCCATGTATATAACTGCCATTCCCCAGCCAAGGAAAGATCCAATCCCATTGCCCTCCGAAATCATATCCTGCATTTCGATGATTTTATTAGATAAGACTCCCCTTTTTTAGTATGTGATATACGAGAGAAGTTGTAAGTGGCATAATGAGTCAAAGCCAAATGTAGCTCATTGCATGTAAGCATAGAGAGTACAATCATACTGCAAGCTTTACCCCTAAAGCCTGTCTCCTCCCTCGAGTGTGTGTTTCACGAATCGTACGACTGTCTTCATTACGGCTATAGCAAGAGATGACGAACATCATCAAGGGCGCCTTGACGTAGAGATCAATAATGGCGAAAAAAGTGAGTTCAACGAAAATAAAACAGAACAGAGAAAATATATATTTGAAATGCACGTTAGCGTCGTAAACTCACTAGACAAAGGAAGGTTTTGACTTTTGGCGAAGATGGTGCTGGGCGAAGCAATGGCTCTTTGAGCCTGTTTTGTTCGGCATCAAAAACAACAGCTTTCAGAGGCGCAAACGAGGGCATGGGAGGCGTACTACTGACTGAAAGAGACCTTGCTGACCTGCTCAAGGAAGCAAAGAGGCCGTTAGAGAAAAGCATTTGCCTTCCCCTTACATAATCAATCAAAATACTCTTTAGTCATAACATGAAGTGGTAACACATTAAAAGAGTGAGAGCAAAGGACTGCTTACATAAAATATAAGTCTTCATGAGAACTATCATGGCAGCCCGAGTGAAGATTAATCGGTGAGGTTGGCTCAGCACCACATCTAATAGTGCTGTTGACATTTTCAGTATAAAGAAGGTAACTCTCTTCTTTATCACTGTCAACATCCTCAGTAGGAAATGCCTTGTGCTACACATTATACCATGGAAAGGAAAACTGTTAGTAACCATTGACCATTTCACATATTAGATGTTTAACTAACTCCTACCTGATGCTTTCTTTTGTTGCGTCTCAGCCGCGGATATATATTTCCATAGTACACAGATTGAGAGGTTATACTCAGAGTAATGAGTGTATATAACTGGAAAAAGATCGGAACAAATGCAGATCATTATGATATATAGTGAGTGAAAGGCTGAAATTAGAGTACGCAAAGGAAATTCGGCTAGAAGTAGAACTTCTTACCACTGCTGTATAATATTGTGTCGGAAGCTGCAAAGTGACACTATCGGTTAGTTTACAGAAGCAATCTGATAAACACTAATGGACTTGTGATTGGACTTAAAAAAAAGAGGCTCCATAGCATCGTAGCAACAGTAGAAACTTACAGTTGCTGGTTCTAATATGCAGCCCAAAATGTTGAGCACATCTCTGCCAAGACACGTTGATTAAAATCAAGACAAGTCGTGATACATCATATCGACATCAATACGAAAAATCGAAGATAGAGTCAATCCACACTAGGAGAAAAATTCAGCAGAAAATTCACACATAATAATTTACAATAATTCCCATGTGATTACAATAACAAGTTCCACAGCCACAATCCAAAACCAAAAGGCACTAAAAGGAAAAAAGAAAAAGACAGGCGTTTACCCAATTATCCACGTTAGAAGAAACAGAACAGAGAGTCCCTCAGCAGATTTCTTCTTGTAATTGGTGATGACCTGTGGTATTTCAGCTACAACCCAACAAATCACACTTACTACACCCAAACCTAACGATAAACCATCTCTTTTGCTGCACAGACAATAGCCCATAAACTTCCTCGCCCATTCCGAGCAATTCGTACGAACTCCGACAATCGCTGGCTCACTTCTAAATGGTCCCATTGGCTCAGACTCAGCAGCAGATGGTTGAAAAGAAAACCAATTTCAACCTGCACATATCAATATATTGAAAAAAACGTATCAACGTGTGTTGATTCTTTTCCTTTAATGGTTCAACAAGAAAATCACATTAAACCAGTACATGACATGAAAATCACAACCAGTGACAGTGATGTGTTACGACACGAGTAGGAAGCCAAAAAAACGCAAAAAAAAAAAAAAAAAGACAAGAGAGACGCAATTCGAATGTGGTAGTATCTTAACAAAGGCGCCGCTACAGAAGAATCTTAACAAGTGAAGAGAAGCAGAATTTGAAACCTTCCAAGTGAAACTAAGTATGGTGGTGTGTCGTCCGATGTTTCATGCGCGTGTAGGTTTGTTTCTGTATATTATTAGATGTAGAATGTATATTGGCTAAAAGGACGGCCCATTTATACTGGCACGAATCACGCGAAAGATTTGGCCTTTTGAATCTCGAAAATTCTACTTTACCCCTAAAATATTTTTATTTTTCAACTAAGCCCTCGTTCAAGACCTGCAAAAATCATTGCCCATCTATGCCGTGATTTTTCTAAGAAAAGTCGGTGTTATCTTGAAGAATGATAATAAACAAAATATATCCGTGTTTAAAAGGAAACAGTATCATTGATGTTATTAACTTTAATGGTTATTTGGCAACTTTCTTGAAATTTTTTTTGATTATTTCATGCCTTTAATTAGAATGGGCATTGAGGCCATTTCGAGGAAGGTGAGGACTGAGGGAGGGACCTCAAACTAAAAGCAAAGCTAGCGTTTCTAAATCTCAGAGTTGGATGTATTGATTTAGGAGCCCAATAATCAACAGGCCAACTTGTTAAGCTCAACTTCCAAGCCCAACAACAATAATTGGTAATGTCTACCGTGATTTTATGACCTTTTGACTGCTTATGCTATCTATAGAAACCATTAGAAATTGAAGCCCAAAATTTTGTCCGTATTTCATTTCTAGTGAAAATGCAAACGTCAAGTTTTGACAAATAACCATTTTCAGAAATATTGAACGTCGGAGAACATATTCTGGCCCTCAGCTTCTAAGCAAGTGCGGCAAAACTAGTAGTTAGTACCTGCGAGTAAATGTTTCTTTGCTAGGCTACTTTGCACACAGACAAACGCATGGATATGATATGCAGATGTTTTACATACGTATATACATACTATATATACATATATATATATATATAGTAGAGAGAGAGACAGAGAGACTACCTGCGTACTCGAGAATAACAGTGATCGCTGAAGAAGTTGATGCTCGGCGTTAGTTCAGTTTCAACCTAGCAAAAAGATTTTCTGTTGCACGGAAGTTTTTTCACAGTTAAGGTCCACGATGGATTCCGAGAGATGCATTTGCGTAGTATGTTATCCAGTTGGTAGTGAGTTTGAAGGATATTCTCTTGTTGAAAGAAGGATCGATCCTCGGGATTGACTGGCAACAGCATCTTATTGCTATTCACAAGAGCACGAACAAGTACGTCTTTGGCGTCCTCATGTTTTCTTCTCAGCATGTTGCAAAGCTGCAGCAGACAAGTCAGTGGAATGATTCAGGCCATTTTTCCTCTAAAGGTGGTGAAACCGCAGAAAACGCATGAAAGACCATTCTTACATGATCGAGTTCTTTGCAGTAAGATTCAGCCTGTTTGATGTTGCTATTACTTTCAAAAAGAATGGCATCCAGGCTTCTTCAGTGCTCATAGTTTGGGGCACATTGCATGCTGCAGCTTGCTCTGTGCGCTTGGTGTTATCATCTTCGAGATTGTTAAGCTTGGATAGCTAAATAGAAAAACCAGTTAGTAGCCAACTTTCCTTGTTTTACGGTTCTTTACTTCATAATGACATATTTACCTTCTCTTCGACATTGGAAGCCATTTTCTCAGTGACATTTCTGCATGTTTCACAGAATTTCATCATTAAAATAGAGCCATGAGAAGAAGCTAATATAGAGTTGTAGACTTGGACCTATTCGTGTTTGATGATGGGGATAGACGTTTAGATGGATGTAAGCCAACAAACTCGGCCTCACTTTCCTGGTGCGGAAACAAAAGTAAATAGTGACACCACATTTCTATTGATGTGATGATAACAGAAAAAAAAAAAAAAAAAAAAACAAAGCAAACCTCCGTTGTCTTTCTTTTCGTTGGCAGTGGTATTGAAGAAGTTTGCTTCTGCAACATCCCGAGACGGGGATTCTTTAATGCTATGTTCCTTGGTAGTACCTTGTTCAGATTAATTGTTCCAGCTAGTTTATTATCTTTCCGCTCGGGCCACGTTTTGGAGTCATTCTTTAGACTGGCCAACATTAGAATAAGGCGTTAAATGACGACAACCGTATTGGTAATCGCGGTCATGAATATTCAGAAGACACGTTACCTAGAAAGTTTCAACTCGCGAATATCAGTGCTCTTTCCAACAGTTCCGGTCGAAGTAAGTTTCCGTTCTTCAGGGACACTCTGTTTTAAGGTTGGAAGAGATGGTAGAGGTGATGGATTTCCAGAATTCCTCTTGATTCCTGTGCTCGAACTGTGAAATGTACGCGTCAGACAAATCATGCATTGTTCCACAGAAATCTATAAATATATAAACCTTCCAACATATCTTTCATGTAAGTGTCAGATCAAGTTTGACATTCTGTAACCTTATTTGAAAGAAATATCTGTGTGTGTGTGTGTCAGGTTGCAACCTCTGGTTTTTGAAGAAAGAAATTACGAACCTGAGACTACTCAAATCTATCTCACTTTCCTCTCCTATTCCGAGTGCCTTTTTTTCAGTTACCGTCGCCTCAGAATGAGTGGTAAAAGAATCCTTTAAACTTTTCCCGATAGGTAACTTATCTTTGTTGCATACCTCCCTGTAGATCATTAGATATATCAAATCTCGGTCGCACTCCCAAGTTCCAAAAGTCTCAGTTTTCTTGAGTTCTGCCTTATTCGTAGAACTTGGCGAAACTTTTAAGTTTCAACTTAAAACTAAATTGATAGATAAACTGAACTCACTCAGTAAGAATTTGACCCTTGCTGGTTTCCTGACTCTGCATCTGGGGGACATTTGTCGATATTGGTTTCATTTGTTGGAAGTCAAGGGATGTTAGTTTTCTCTCACCTTGAGTACCTCCCCAATCCCTATTGCATAAAAGATAATATCATCAAAAGAGACATGCATAATACTTATACTTTGAAAGACGGAAAGCATACCTTCTTTTCACAAATAGATCAGATTGATTGAAACCAGTCTTTTCACGAGTTATTGAGGTAACCTTTGTCTGATTCCGGGCCTCAGATTTCTCTGGCTGAACCAAAGATCTTGAGGGAGTAACTGCTCCTCGGTTTCCAGTCTCTCTAACCAACAAGTTATGATCAGCTGGTCGACTGTAGTGGCAACAAGTAATCGTCAAGCATATCACAAAATTTGGAAAACAAACCTGTATATGACTCGGTTAGTATGATTGTTAACTATTAACATCTTAGCAATTTAAATTAGGACTATGACCTGGTTACAGGAAACTTGAAGATCTTTGACGCAGGTTCCGGGTTCTTATTGTTGGATGGCGCAACAGATGCATCCTTAGAAGTACAACAGCTTTGTCCTTGTGGATCAACGTTGCCCAGTTTAGCTATTTCAGGATTGATTATCGCCCGATCTTTAACAATATTGTGACTTTCTTCGAAACTATTCCATCTTGGCTTCACGACAGCCAAGAGATGTGAGTCCTCGTCCTCCTCAGAGATTGTACACTTACTGATTGAATTAAATGGCAACTGAATGTTACCGTCTTCATATTCATTTGGTCCGCTAGCATTTTTATCTATGTCGCTGACTTTTTCCACTACTTGTAACGAATCATCATTGGTTTGGTCGGTGTTAAAGGGGGACCAGATGGCAGCTCCTTCAAAACAGCTATTGCATCATGAGCTTCAAGCGGTTCTGCAGACACAGATTTTCCAACTTGAAGGATTTGAGGTAGCTCCTTGGTTATGATTGCTGTCTCCGAAGGGTTATTTTCTTTGTGAGACGAAGGCGAAACTTTAGCAGCGTCACTGGCACGTTCTGAAGCATCTGAAACAACCTCATCCACTGGAAACTTCGAAGGGAAACTTTTCCTCGTGCGTTCAAGAACTTCACTCTTACTATTGTCATCGAAATGGTCGTTTCCTTTACTTGCGGGTTCGAATTCTGCAGTTCCACCTAGTAAAGAGTGCAAATCAAGACTATCACTATTCTTTGTCACAGATATTTTCGCGGTTCCTTGTCCTAAATAATTTGTCTTTCCTGTCAATATGGTAGAATCTCCCCTTCGATTAACTTCACTTCCATTTGAAGCACTTGCTTTGTTGTTCTTATTGTCATGAGATTTTGAACCATCTTTCGTAAATCCCGGCATGTCAAAATTGTCCAACCTAAAGTAACAAGTTGAACATTTTGCTTATCAAGTTTGAGAGTAAAACACTATCGTATAACAAATAACATCGGATGAGGGCATGATTTAGCACTCACCCATCAAATACATCAAACTCCAACCCAAAATTATCGGTTTTGCTTTTATCCCTTTTCAGGGATGATTCTTCGGACTTTTCCATGGATTTTCCATCCTTTTTTAGCTCGGGGGAGATATCAAAATCAGGCATGCCAAGGTTAAATGACCCAAGATTGCCAAAGTCACCATCCAGATTGAAATCCATATCCCTGAATGTTCAAAGCAATTTGGTGGCAAAGGTGGCGGTAGAATAATTGAAAATCGATATATCATGTGGTTATAACACCGTTTCATTGAAGAGAATAAAATCAGCAGGTTCTATAAAGATCTAAACAAGGTGTGCAGAAGCACTAGATGATGGTTTAGTATGTTTACAAAAATAGTATAGCCCCAGAGACGAGCTAAACAAAGCAAGCTGAAGTAATCTTACACTTTGTTGAAATTAAATGACTTTTTATTGGCTTTTTCAACTGGAGATATATCAAAGTCATCCCCCTCAGTAGTGGACATTTGTTTCCAGTTAGCAAAGAAGTCCTCCCCAATTTCAAAATCTGCGTCAAATGTAGTAAGCATTGAACAGAGGACAAGACCAGAAAACCATTCCAAAAGTTTGACAGAAACCATATTCTAGCAGAAGTGCAAAGGTAAAGCACCCCTGTTTTACATATCAAAAGTCCTACATTCAGAGCTAATCCATAATTCGTCGACATACAATCTCACAATACCCTTCCCGGTCTATGTGACTGCTGTCAGAGATTAAGCAAATGCTAAAGATACTTTCAGATGCTCCATCGCAAAATCTCGTCTCACTTAGAATTACTCAAATCGAAAATGTGGAGCTGACGAATCTCACATTAATGAAGTGTTCTCACGTCTATAACATTCTTAACTTTTAAACATGAAAATTAAGACAAACAAAATAGAATAAGTATACCTAGTAACGGCTCTTTCCCCTTCAGATTTACAGAAGAACCATCCGTCTTCTGAGTCTCCGCCATCTTCACAGGTCTCTCTTCTGAAATACAATAAAATATAAGAGTGACGCACACATAGATTGTTCCTTCAACACAAGTTACATATGTACAAATATGACACATCTCGTAATACAATCTCCGCGAGAGCTTATCTGTTTCTATCGACATTGTGCATCTAATCATGCGTACATCGATTATTTCATTAAACAACAACGTGAATCTGATAAAGTATCCGAAGCTTCAAAGTTTCAAATGAGTGGTGACATTGAAGTCATTCCTAGACAATACAGCTACAACAATTCAAAGCGCTAATCGCTATAATCACTTACCTGCGTTGCAATCGGTGCAGACTAAAAATGCACAAACAACCTCGCATATCGTAAGATCAATCAAGATCAACAATAATCGCGTACAAACGAAGAAATGCATACATTCTCAACAAGTACTGCTACATCATTCATTCACCGATGTTTGTGATCGAGTATGAGAGAGAGAGAGAGAGAGAGAGAGAGAGACCTGACAGTACTTTGGCGAGCCAAAGAAGCCCGCGCAATAACGAAAGAATTAGGGATTTTATACTTCACAGTATGGACCCAAAGGGCAAAATAGGAATATGGTTAAAACGAAATTGGACTAGACCAACGCTATAGGCCCAAATATCAGGACTTGGGTTTTGGCCCGTGAGGTCATCTTAGGTTGAATTTCCTTTTCTTTCCTATTTAAATATCTTTTTTTTTACTGCCAAATGGATTGACAGTTGAAAAGCAGTTATAAATTGTCCATTCTTGTCAATTGTAAAAACCCTGTTATTATTTTCCATATTGACAATTGACATGCTTTTGGGATAAGCCTAAGTCTTGATTGCGTTGGTTGTATTAGCCGTGGCCTGAGCCTGACCACGACTTTGGGGGAAACTTTATTTTCTTTCTATACGATAAGTCCTAAATCCGAAATTCTAATTCCAAGAGTAGATTTTTATTGCATGACATGGAAGTGGTCTAGTCATATATATAGTATTCGACGTGTGATTGCACGAAAACGACATGCTTAGGATTGGCCAAAGAGAAGAATGTTCAGTTTTGTAGAGATTAATTAGAACCGTTCATGAACTAGAGATCTTGAATGAGCCAAGTCATGTTTTTCATATAGTTGGAATTTAATATTTATACGTATCATCGTTCATATTGTTTTCCTATTGTTATTTCACGAGGGAAACTTCAGACAAATTTCCATGTGTCTATTGACATAATTTCGAAAACCCTACTTGGGACACAATAATAGGAAAAGTCCACAAACACTTGGTGGAACTTCATGCAATACATACATACATTTCTGTACACGATAGAAAAAGAAGATAATTCACACTATAATATGAGATCGAACATGGAATCTTGCCTGGCCATCATCCCTATTTCGTGTTTATCTCCTTTTCGGCAGATCTTAGTTAATCTCTTGTATAATTAAAAAGAAAAGGAGAAAAGGAGATAACCCGGTAAAAATGCTATGTAATGAAAAAGGCCAACGGCCAACCTACTGAAACACTCCATTTGTATGGCCCATGGCTGGGCTCGGCTCAGATCGGTGAAACGAAGTAAAAAAAAATTCAAGAAAGAAAATAGAAAAAATAGAAGATTGTCGTCGACGGGCGCCATCACCTTTTTCTTGTTCAAGAACTGATAAAGACTTCACCTTTCCTCTTATCAGTAATTTCCAAAGTTAATCCCACGATAACCTCGTGATAGGCAGGGTCTCTGTATTTTGCTTTCTCTGCCTGGTAAGTCCTACGAACTTTCTTCATCTCTTTAACAATGGGATTAGAAATGGATAAATCTTGGATTGCCTTGCGAGCGTGCAGATAGAGGAAGAATGCAGAGCCAAATCGTCTGCAGCGGGTGCAGGAACCTTCTGATGTACCCCAGCGGCGGAACCAATGTGTGCTGCTCTTTGTGTAATACAGTCACAGTTGTCCCAACTCCAGGTTATTCACCGTGTTCTACAGAGAAAAAAAAAAGACATCTTTTTTTTTTGTGTGTAGCAAATTTGGTACGATTTTGGTTTGGTTGTTTACGTGTTTAAAGCTGAAATCGCTCATGTGAAGGAATGGAAATGGCCCAACTGATCTGCGGTGGCTGCCGAACGTTATTAATGCACACTCGAGGTGCTACGAGCGTGAGGTGTTCTTGCTGTCATACTGTAAACCTCGTACCTGGTAATAGATTTTCGACGAATGGCATTCGTTTTTAGACAGAAAAAGAATGCTTTCCGTTGGTGTTTACTTGGGTTTTTTATTCTTGCTTTTGATCAGCTTCTAACATGGCTCATATCAGCTGTGGAAACTGCCACACGATGCTCATGTACCCTTATGGGGCGCCGGCGGTCAAATGCACCGTGTGCCAGTATATCAATAACGTAAGCAAAAGGAGGATTTCACTTTCTCTCTTTTGATTCTTCCTAGGAATATGTTACCTAACTTGTAGCCCTCGATCATGAGTGTAATAAAATGGTTGCAGATGGGAAGTGTTCAGGTCCCTATTCCTGGGCATAGGCCAACAAATGGCTCGCCATCTTCTTCAACTGTAAGCATATTATGAGATGAGATACAAGAAATCTTAGCCGAAAAACTCTGCCTTGATCGTCTTGATTTTAGTGCAGGCAATAGCGAATCCTCACTAGACTGCGAAAAACTGCATAGGCAAGTAATGTCGCTGTTTGGTGTAGAGATCGATGGAAAAATGATCGAAGAACCGCCCAATCTCTCAGCATCAAAATGGGCACTTTTTGTATGGTAGAAGATGTGCATTTCTTGGGGAATATATTATCTTGTTTTCCATGAGCTGCTGCGCTCTCCTTTCATATGCACAAAGAAAACTCAATAGAAAGTATACACACATTCGATCCTCAGTCAGTTTAGGAGCAAACATTGAAGTGTGAGCGTGGCAAGAAAATGATGTCTTTAAGAAACAGAGCTCGTTCAATATCTTCAGCATTGTAATGATCATCTGATTTGCCTCTGTTCTCCTTTTTCTTGTGGCCCTCATTCTTGTTTTTGTTTAATATACGATGTGTTGTTAAAGACTCAACAATGTTCAAGCTCGATCATTACGTCTAAACCAGTTAAAGATAACTTTTTTCGACAAGGAATAAACTGCTACATCTAACCAAACCTAACTAACCTGACGAAACCTGAAGTTTTCTTGGCCTTGGTGAAGGAAAATGAAAGGACCAACATGCATGGATGCATTGTCCGTTGAGTATTTATGTAATCTCTTTGCCCAAAAACAAAACAAAAACCAAGAAAAAGGGTAGATACACTGTAATAAATACCCTTAAAGAACATCATCAGAAACAAGGGTCATCTGCAGCAGTATTAGTAGATCGTACAGCTGTAACTGTGCCTCCTTTTGTTGCTCATCTTCTTTGTTTTGATCGTGAAATCCAAAGCCAACCACCTCTTCGCTGTTGATCCATTTGGTTTCATATCTCTCTCTCTCTCTCTCCATTATGATGATTATTATTAGTTATGTTATTACCACTGTTGAAAGCTGCTTCTGTTAAACCTACTCACTCCTACGATTTCAGACACGCTTCTCTGGTTTATTACCTTTCTGCCACTCCCACTGTTATTCCCGCCGCCGCCGAGCCGCCGAGGATCATCTCCGATTTGAGGTACAGCAGCTCCTTCTCCTGAGCGTCGCTCCACCGCCGACGTCGTGGGGTTTCGTTATCTTCGTCTCCGGCGATCACGATCCTATGTTCAAGCCGATGCGATAGCTGCTGCTTATGGCTCATGACGGCCAGCAAGTGCTCGTCTCTTCTCGACGTCGAGAAGAAGAAGGTTTCGGAGGTAAAGCCGCCGCCGCCGCTCTCCTGCCGTCGGAAAACTTGGCACGGATGAAGTCGTTTTTCCAATTTTCAAACAAGCGCGGCCGTCTCACCCTCCTAGAGTAGTAGCTGTCCGCCGAAGCTCGGCAATGGAAGTTATTATTATTACATGGAGTCTCTGCAATAATTTCCAGGGAATAATTCGAACTCCCAATCTCCCCAGCATGCGAATGCCTCCCCGACTTTCTCGAACTCAAGAACTCCTCGCCGCCCTTCGACGCCGCACGACGATCCTCGGCGGCGCCGCCGCCGTCGCTGCTGCAGTCCATGACCAGCAAAATATCCTCCGGGTCGACCCGATACCGGCAAAGGGGACAAGTCGAGTGGGCCTCGAGCCACGTGTCGACGCACTCAACGTGAAAAGCATGCTTGCATTTGGGCAGAAGTCTCAAAACCTCGTCGGAGCTGAAAACGCCGAGGCAGACGGCGCATTCAAGTCCGTCCTTTTGGCCCAGCAAAGACGAGAACTTGAACGCCGGCAAGGATTCGACCACTTCTCTGTTGATCCCAGAATTTCTTTTCGTCGACGACGACGGCGGCGGCGGAGGATTGTTGTTTACGTTTCCTCTTGAATCGCCGCCGTAACTGCCTCCTCTCTTGCAGTGCTTCACGTACAAGAGTCCCAAGAACGTTACGGAGAAGATGGTGGTGAGCAGGCCGACGGTGACGGCCACGCCGGGCTTGAACGGCGTGACTCTCGACGGCGACGATGGTGCCAAAACCGGTGGCTGAGCATCGTTATTCGTGGCGACGTTTTCCAGCGCTGTGACCTGTGGGAAGTAAGCCGAGGAAAAGAAGATGGAAGAGAATGCGTAGAGAGAGAATAAATTGGAAAAGCCCATATGAGGGAAATAAGCTGAAAGAAAACACAGAAATGGAATGGACAAAGGGATCTATTGTAGCATAAAGGTTACGACTTTAACACTGTTAGAGTCAATTGGACGTGACATAGCAGCTCATAGGCTGATGATGTAATAAAGGAGGTTGTTTTCGTGAAAGACACAGCATTTATTTCGCTTCAGGTGATGATTTCGAAAAGGCAAATCATAATACCAGGCATAATATCAGGTTGTGTTTGTGATGTACTTTCTTTGCCCGTGCTTTTTGTATCTGTGCAGTGTATGGTGTGAATGTCTCCGCCGCCTTGAAAAACCCAAAAAAAAAAATGTTTGAAATAAAATAATTTAATCATCAGCAGCACTGTATCTGTTGAAGCCAAAGCAAAGCACATGTTAACACACATGGTTGGCCTTCCTATTTTTAGTATTTTTCTTGGCACTGTTCGAAGGTCCACCTGGAGAAACTGTTTCAAGAAATGGATAAATACATACGAGAAAACATATTTGCTAAAAACAAGCAAATAATTCCCAGAAATCTTCACAACACATCTGTCTCCTGCCCAAACAAAGCCCTCTTCATTAGATTTTTAACTAATTTGCATCACCTCTTATGGGCATGGCATGGTGTTGGTGTTTAGGACCTTTTTGCTCTTCGAATCAACTGCTTCGAAGCTCTGATGAATTCGGCAAAACGGCGCTAATTACTCCGATTGTATAGTTCTTGCAATCAGCGTGGTGTATATAAGCTCGTTCCATGCGTCTGGCACGCCGGGAAGGCACCAATGGCTGCAATCTTGCCTTCTCGTGGATACCTTTCGCTGACCTGTCACGTTCTTACCGTAGACAGATGGATGGCCGTCCTTGCGGTAATTGGTTAGGTGGGTCACGTTTAACAGTACCGCCGGGACTTGTACTTCACTGATGACCTCTTCCACGATCTTCATCTTTAAAGGGTAGCTATCGATGATGGGACCACTCTTTACGGGCTCTGTTTCTCCGTTGCAAGATCCGCCCGAATCCCAATCGCCGCCTCTGCGACCAGAAAATGGCGCGAGTAAGTGATTAAGGTTAAAGATTCGCCGAACAAGGTTGAAATAACCGAAGTGAGACCTGAAATGAGCAGATGAGTATCCACGGTAGAAGACAAGCTTGTCTGGTTTGATATTCGCCTTGATCCACTTAGCCCAGGTTTTGATTGCTCTCCTATATGCTTCCACGGCGTCGAGGTGAGGGTAGAGGTGGTCACCTTCTTTGTAGTAGTTCTTACTGCATTAAAAGGAAAATCAGCGCCTCGTTTTTTTCTTTCTCACGAAAAAGTGCGTATGGATCAAGTTTGTGAGAACTTGATAAAAAGTACTTTTTTTTTTCTCTGTAATTAATTACCCTCTTGAAGTTTTCCCATGAGTCCACCAATGGCCTGTATTGAAGACGAGGATGTCAGCTCTCTTCCAACGATTCGCCGTCTTGTCGATTCGATCAATGGACAGAGTTGGGTTTGAGTTTCCTTGTCCGTTGATGCGAACTCCTTCGCGTACGAGGAAGTGGGACCGTACAAAAATCACCGAACAGTCATAATCCTACACTTGAAGAATAGGAAAACTTCTTTCACGTTTTGTCTGGATAAACCGTGAGCAACTGCAGGCGTGATAGGAAATAGGATCGAACTTACCTTGATTTTGAAGATGTAATAGCCTCTCCCTTTGGTGATTTTATAACCATGGACTTCGTACATTCTGCTCTTATCGGACAGCCCTTCTCGCAAGAGACAGAGCAGTGATTCAAACTGGTTTCTGTTCATGGAATCTCCTACTAGCATAAGGCTCTTTCCTCTCAGTCTCCACAAAAAGTCTGTTGCATTAAACCTAAATGCAGAATCACAGAAATCTAATCTTTTCAATGCCAAACAAGAATATGAAACCGAAAATTGGTTATCCTAACTTATAACGATTCGTCTACGTATTAAATGCAACCCTTTCGCTGTATTTAGTAAGGGGGCATAGATTACCTTAATCAGATGACATGAAACCATTCTCAGTTTCAAGCTAACTAACCAACTACCAGTTTTGGCCTATAGCTTTAACGCATTTATAAGGAGGAAAAACAAGTAAAATTAGATCAAAATGTGCAGAATTAAGTTAAGAAGCTTCCACCCAGGGAAATGCAAATGCTAAACCTTGGAAGATCACAATCATTCGGTTTCCATCTCCACTTCATATACTCCGAATCTTGCCTTCCATTGCTCTGACAATCGTAAGCCTCATCAACGTATGGGCAAGAACCTGCTCTGTAAAGTGGATAGTTCTCATCTTTAACCCATCTCCCTTGTAAATATCACAATTTCTCAGTTTCTCTGCCAATTCTCTGTCAACGAAGGAACCTTCACTGCCGAAAGAATTCTCCTCAACGCTTGATTTCTCGTCACGATTAGGTTTTTGTGCTGTCGAATCCTCATTAAACGACACGGGCTCCTCATCAGCAGTCGCTTCAGCACCGTCCCGCGACTCAACGTCGAATGAATCGCCTGAAGTCGCGTCGGCGTCAGTAACATTGCCGTCACCAAAATCCGACAAGGAATCGTCTATTTTCTCGTTTGATGATAGGGCATCGCCTTTGCTCCGTAAAACGATTGGCACAGTGACGTTCTTGTCGCTGCTACCATCTACAGCCAACCTTGTATACAAAGCTGCATTCGCGTCTTCATTGTCGTCTCCTTTCGATGTACTATTAAAATCAACACTCTCGTCGCCGTCAGAATCTGATCCGACGGTTTGGTTTGATCGATCAAAGCTCTGCTGAAAATCAATGGATCTCGAAATCGAAGAGTTGAAGAAAGCTAGGGGCGTTTGCGAGACGACATCTGCGTAGAAAGGTGTATCAGATCCAAGGAAAAATATCCTCCTGGCGAAGAGGAATAGGAAGAAGGAGAATATCAGAAACAGCAAAGATAGTGTTTTGTAGCGATTCCTCCTTTTGAACGTGGAGAATGTTGCCATATGAGGAAACTATCTATCTACGGTGTTCTTAGTTTTATGCTCATTCCTTCATTCGATGTGCCTCGGATTTGCTACAGTGTCTGTTTATGTTGTTATGTTAATGCGAATAAAGGAGAAAAAAAAAGTAAAAAAGAAAAAGAAACGACAAGGAAAAGAAGCACAGTGAGTGATTTTATCGTTTTTATAAATGATTATTCCCTAGAAGAATATTAGATCAACCAACTCCAAGCATTACTAATTAGTTTATTGATAGAGCATATGACTACATTGCATAATGATCTTCAAGTTTCCAATTAGTTCAAGATGTAATCTTGAATAGTCAAATATTGGACCCTACTTACAATGTTCAATAATGTGGAATTAAGAAAAAAAAGTTGAGTTTTCATCCCAAATCTCTTGCATCTTTACAAATTTGGTATTGCAATGCGTGTTCAATAGAGAAAGAAAGTTTTTATTCTCTATATACACGTATTTATTAGATAAAAAAGGATTTTGTGACGCCAAATTACGTAAATAAAATAGACATTTCATCCAACCTTTCCGCGACTTTCCCCAACATCACTACTTCTGCCGATTAGACGACGGCGGCGACTCGCTCTTCAACGGCGACGGAAACGGCTCGGAAATCGAATCCCACGAAAACAACTTCTCCTCGTTCCTCTTCTTCCTCCTCTCCAAGAACGTCGGCCTCATCGGAGTAGGCTTGATCGATCCCAGCTCCACCTTACACGTCAGCATCGCCACGATCTCCGACATCGGCGGCCTCATGTTCGCCTGAGGCTGAAGGCACAGGAATGCCACGTGGGCCACTTGTAAGACGTCCTTCTCTATGAACACCCCATCTTCTCTCATTCTTCGATCGATTAGGTTCCTCAGCATAGATCTCTCATACAGCTTCCAAGCCTGCATTTTTTCTTCTCATCAATTCAAGGAAAAAAAAAAAGAAAGAAAACCCTAGATTTTAGGAGAAATTGAATACATATTCGGGGAGATACTGCATTTCCGACGGTAATGAAAGGTCTGTGTTCTTCCTACAGCTGATTATTTCTAATACAAGGACGCCAAAGCTGTATATATCCGCCTTCTCAGACAGCTCTCCTCTTAAAGCATATTCCGGCGCTGTATAACCTCTGCAATAAGGGGAAACTCCAATGAGCATTAGCCCGGAAAAAAAGGGGAATAATAGAAAAGAAAAACTCACAATGTCCCGGCGAAATTCGTGCTGAGATAGGCTTGATCTTCGGGGAAGAACCTCGCCAGCCCAAAATCTCCAATCTTGGGCTGAAATTTCTCGTCGAGGAGAATGTTGCTAGCTTTGATGTCCCTATGGACGATCCTAACGTGTGAATCCTCGTGCAGGTACTGTAGCCCGCGAGCGACGCCGAGTATGATCTGAAATCGGGCGTTCCAATTGAGGTATACGTCTGATTTACCTGATTATTCGAAATGGGCTTGTTTTATAAATCCAAGATTCGTTCTTTGAACAAAATACTATGCTGTAATGATATGATACCGTATATGATGTGGTCTAAGCTTCTGTTCTTCATATATTCGTAGGCTAGAAGCCTATGATCGCCGTCCGAGCAGCAGCCCAATAGGCGAACGAGGTTCTTGTGTTGTATGCTTGTGATCATTTTAACCTCAGAGAGGAACTCAGATTCGCCCTGGTGAGATTTTTCGGTGGAGAGCTTCTTTATCGCTACGTATCTTCCATCTTCTAACTTTCCCTATATTCATAATTTGATTCTCCATTTCATTGATGACTATATATAGAGAGAATATGAGTTCTACTTACCAAATAAACAGGCCCGAAACCACCCCGGCCAAGAAGATTATTCTGATGGAAGTTCTTGGTTGCCTTCTTAAGGGTTCGAAAGTCGAAGTAGATTATAGTTCGTAGGCTTCCACTTATGAAACCCTTCTTTCCTGCGACGCATTGTTAAAGGGTTTTAGGCAATGGCCATTTCGAAGATTTTGATCGAACAAATCTATAATTACCTGATTGCTTCTTTCGTATGCGAGCGATGAGGGCCTTAACTCTTTCGAATGGGATGAGTTTGGTGAAGACGATGATCAATATGGATAGAATGAGCACGAAAATCATTCCGCCGAGTAAGAGGTAGAAAGCTGTAGAGGGATGTTTTGCTTCTGAGCTCTTTTCATCTTGTAATAGGCGAGATAAACTTGCTGCAATAAATGAAACTCATCAAAACGATCCTTGTGAATAACCAAGATGTAATAAGGTTCAATACCTTCGACTAGAGAACGTGGCATTTTTCTCACCCAAGCTTCTTCAAGACTGAAAAAGCGAAATGCAAATTTGCGGAGAATGATGGAAGGCCAATTTTTCGCTTTACGTACAGACAAATGGTAGGAGTTGTTTGCAGCAGCATGGATATAATCGCTGCTTAAATTTTTAAAAGGAATAATTGCATCGTCGAACGTTTCAAAGCTGTCTTGATAGTATCTATTCATTCTTAAGCCAGTTAAGACACAATCTTAACTTGATTAAAAAATATATTTAGTACAACAAAGCTCCAGGTAATGAATTCTATTGGGACGGCTTACGATTATATTCTTGTCCTTTGGTTCTTTCTTCACAAGGCTTTACGATCTTCATCCTAAATAAAAATCGGTTTTTTATTAGCATCAATCAAGAATCACAAACCCGACCTTTCTGTCAAGAATGGCCCGAATTCAAAACAGTCCAAAAAAACCCAATTAAGATTGGAGGATTTTAATTGGAGGGCAACAAAGTCGACGAATTTATACAATTATTAATTTCTTGAAAATGAAAAACCATTGACGTTTTGCATTCATTACTCGAACCCAAACCCTCGGCCGCCGCCTACTGTTGGAACGGCGTCTACTCTTACGTCATGGCTGACGTTCCATCTGAATCCGAAAACCCACAAAAGGAAAGTAAAGACGTATTAAATGGAAGTAAAAGTCGCCAATTTAACATCATCGTCTTCTCCAAGCTCATTACGCTTGCATAATTGCTGGGAAAAAAAACCAAATAAAGGCACGATTTTTTTTGTTGATTCAATGGCTTACGTGGATCACGCCTTCTCAATATCCGATGAAGACATAATGATGGAAACCTCGTACAGCGTCAACGACAAGCCTCCCATCAAGGAGATCGCGTTGGCCGTGGCTCTCCTAGTGTTCGGCGTCGTGGGAATCGTCGTCGGAACTCTCATGGCCGTGAACAGAGTCGGCGGCGACGCCGCGCACGGTGAGAGCCCACTCCCTTTTGCCCTAGCAATTCAATAATCTAATCATTGGGGTATTTTGCAGGGATTTTCTTTGCAGTATTAGGTGGAATACTGTTTCTTCCTGGATTCTATTACACGAGGGTCGCCTACTACGCATACAAGGGTTACAAAGGTTTCTCCTTTTCCAACATACCTCCTCTGTAAGAAAGAAAGATCACAGTTTTGCTTTGCTTCTAATACTTGTAAATAAAACACTTGCGAGGATGGCTTCTTAATTTGTAAATTACTCAAATAAAGGTTTTCATTTCAATTTCGACTTGCGACTTGCGAAGGATGGCTTCGTTCTTAATTTCTGAAAAATTGATTAAATTGGATTTTAATTGAGTTCTTTAATTCAAGTGGGCCTAATTCCCAATTGTCCAAATTTCAACAAGAATCAAAAGGATGCAGACAAGTGAACAAACCACGGACCACAAGATTGGGTTTATATGTATAATTTCTTAAAACAAAAAAAAAATACTAAATGTAGAATCGAATAATTGATTAAAATGGCTAAAATATTGACTATTCATTGGAAACCCGTAACCGCACTCGCTTTATCTCATTCAACGTCTCTCTCCGAAAAGAAGCCGAAATTAATAATTAAAAAGATTGCAATAAAGCAAATTAAACGAATTAAAAATAGTAAATGCACCTTTCTTTAATTTTCCTTCCGTTACAAAATTTGGTCAGAGCAATTGAGGAGTGAGTGAGCGAGCTTCACAGTGAAGCTGCTTTATAAATAGTTCGTCGCACCTACGCTCTCAACGCATTCGTTGCTGTCTTTTGCTTTACCTTTTCTTCTCTGATTTGGAGTGCGAAGGCAATTAGCGACGTCGCTACATGGCATCGATACCGTCACCGTCGTCGGCGGTGGAAAGCGAGAAGCCTTCGTGGGAGATTTGCAAGGGAGTGAACGGTCTGGAGAAGGTCGTTCTTCGCGACGTTCGTGGCAGCTCAGCTGAGGTATTTGTTAATTGGCTGATGAAATTGATTGGTTGGATGTGTAGTTGATTTAGCTGATTTTGTATTTCGTCGTGTTGCGGGTTTTGCTTGGAACGAATTGATCTGGAATTAATAGTACTTGATACTCTAGTCTGATTAATAGGAGAGGGATGATGGGAGGATAAATTCGTTTTGTATGTGATTTTGTTGGGTTCTTTTATGTTTGTTCGATGATGAGCTGTAATTTTCTCTCAGCTGTTGCTTTTGCATTATTCAGAGATTGTTTTTGGGAGTCTGATGGGTGTATGACTGAATTTGATGTTATTACGTTTGTAGGTTTGCATAGTAGAGGTTATTGTGATAAAGACGACATTTTTTTTAGATGTTTTGTGACTTTCATCTTGTATTTAGATCTATCTCTATGGCGCTCACGTAACATCGTGGAAGAATGAGCATGGCGAGGAATTGCTTTTCGTCAGTAGTAAGGTAATTTTCGACTTGTGGATGCAATTTCACTTTCGTGGCAGGTTATTTTTGCCAACGCAAAGTAGTATGTTTGAGATTTTGCTAATTGCTGAATATTTTAGTCACTTCAACTGGGAAAGGTTTGTCCTTTTAATTACACAATCAAGAATCAACCGTAGTTTCTTTGAAATTCAAACGCTGGCTGGCATTTCCTCATACTTTGGCGTAGAAACAGTTTTTTTGGATAAAAGAACTTTGTGGAGTTATTCTAGTTGGTTAGTTGTGTATCCAAGACTCATGTGATTCGCTCTCTGCCTTTTGTGTTTTGAGTCACTTATAGCGTGTGTTGTTTCGTTTCTTAAACTGCTATCCTTTTCTTACCTGCAAAATTTCATTGTGCCCGTTCTAGTTCTAGTTTTGACCAACATTCTTCTTCCACTTCAGGCCATCTTCAAACCTCCAAAGCCAATTCGTGGGGGTATTCCTATTTGCTTTCCCCAGGTATGCACACCATTTCACCCTTGCAGCTTCTGTTTTCTACATTCTCTTAAAATAAGAGCCTTATCAGAGCTCATTCTATGTTTTTCAGTTTTCAAACCTTGGACCTCTCGAGGCCCATGGATTTGCAAGGAACAGGTTCTGGATTATTGACCCTTCGCCGCCTCCATTTCCTACTAGTTCATCAAATAAGACTTTTGTGGACTTGCTACTGAAGCCCAATGAAGAGGACGTGAGAATATGGCCTCATAGGTAGGGATTAGGCTGTCTTCTCTAAAGGTTTATGCTTAGGGTATTCTAGTAATTTCTAAGCAGAATGCTCCTTGATGCTCATATTTGTTGCTTTGTGAAGCTTTGAGTTCCGCCTACGGGTAACTCTTGGGCCTGCTGGAGATCTGATGTTAACTTCTCGTATCAGAAATACTAACGCAGATGGAAAACCATTCAGTTTCACATTTGCTTATCACACCTATTTCTCTGTTTCTGATATCAGGTGCGTCTTCATGAAATTCTACGTAGGCACAATGTTTTCCTCGTCTAATTCAAAATTGACGTTCTTGTTATTAACTAACTTCCGAATAAAGCTGGCTTCTTAAGACATTTCAGGATATTTACATTGACTCTTCTGGCAATGACGGGCTTATGTTGTGACTTAAGGTCATTTCTGAATGATGCTATTATTTTCAGTGAGGTGCGTGTTGAAGGATTGGAGACGCTAGATTATCTCGATAATCAGCAGAACAGGCAAAGGTTCACCGAGCAAGGTGATGCCATCACATTTGAATCAGAAGTAAGCCAAGATCATATCATACACGTCGCTGACTCGAACAAGTGCTGGACGAGGTAATAATTTCTCTACTTTTTCCAATGCAGGTGGATAAGGTGTATCTAAGCACCCCTACCAAGATTGCAATTCTCGACCATGAAAAGAAGCGAACGTTTGTCGTCCGCAAAGATGGCCTTCCAGACGCTGGTAGGTTACAAGAAGTATTTCCAACACCTTTTTACATTCCAGCGATCATTTACTGACATTTATCTGTCTCATATCTGTTCAGTTGTATGGAACCCTTGGGATAAGAAAGCAAAGGCAATGACCGACTTTGGAGACGATGAGTACAAGCACATGCTATGCGTCGAAGCAGCTGCAGTGGAAAAGCCCATCACCTTAAAGCCCGGCGAAGAATGGAGAGGAAGGCAAGAGCTTTGTGCTGTCCCTTCAAGTTATTGCAGTGGACAGCTTGATCCTCGAAGGGTACTCCAGGGCAGCTAAAGATTCAACTATCTATGCATAAACTCCACCATGTTAAGGTACTGATGACGTCCTTTCATCCCATTTTGCTTGCACATAACGCAGTACTCGATCATCATCATCGTCGTCATACATTTGCCTGTTTTCTGTGTAATTCTTTGAAGGCGGTCGACTGCAATATATGATGGGCTTGTTGAACCTCTCTCTGTTCAAGACCTCTTTTATCGTCTTGTCCTCTCTTTACAATCTTAATTATTACATACTTCCCTATCAAATATGTTCTTGCAATCTATCTATATGTTGGTTGTGTTGTTTTTGGGGCATTTGACTTTGTAAGATCGAATGTAATTAGGATGCATGCAAATGGATGATGATGGTGGATTTCAGTGCATAACACCCTGTTCAGATAGAGACAGGGCATCATACTTAATTAACCTTAAGAAGGAGATAATAATGTCTTTTAATGATAGATTCCATGGGTGGGAATACATACATATAAGCAGGACAAACATAGGAGTGTCGACCTGTTAACCATGTGAGAATATCACAGGCTAATCCACCTTTTTAATATGTTATTAACACGCACACCTTTCTTTCACTACAGAAAGCCAGAAAAAAGAAAATGTCCGCAGCCCAATATTGCATTACACGTTGGTTATCACTGCACTATGACACCCTTTTCATTGTTAATTCAGTTTGGACATACACACTAGGAAGAGTATTAAATTGTTCTCTACTTATGATGGACTATTACTATAAGAGAGAACCTACATTTCATGCTGAGGAACACACAGTTCAAGCAATACAATGAGATACCAAACGGTGTTCTCATCCTCTCATGTTCTTCTTCCCTTATGATCTTAGTCCTCCTCCTTACGACTAATACCAATATGCTCGCAGAGCCCTTCCCTTCGAACCGATTTCTACAGAAACGTATGCCCGAACCTCGAATCACTCGTTCGATCCGCCGTACAAGCCAAGTTTCAACAGACCTTCGTACCGCCGCCGCCACGCTGAGGCTATTCTTCCACGACTGCCTCGTTCGAGTAGGTCCCTCATCATTGTATTTCGATATATATTTCTCCTAATTTTCCTCGAAAGCAAACAAACAAGCGTGTTTCAGGGATGCGATGCATCCATCATGATGGCATCTCCTAACGGAAGAGCCGAGAAAGACCATCCAGACAACCTTTCCCTGGCCGGCGACGGATTCGACACGGTCGTAAAAGCCAAAGCGGCCGTCGACGCCGATCCTCGGTGCAGAAATAAAGTCTCTTGCGCCGATATATTAGCGCTCGCCGCAAGGGACGCCGTCGCCTTGGTATGTATATACACAAATAGACATTATTCGCTCCGTATAAACGAGAAATCCAATCGATGGTTAGTTGGTAAAATCTTTGCGTTTTTTTTTTCTCAGGCCGGCGGGCCGAACTATCAAGTGGAGTTAGGCCGAAGAGACGGCAAAACTTCGATGGCCGCGAGCGTTCAGCACCGAATCCCGGGCCCGGGGTTCGGTCTGAACCAGCTCGTGTCCGATTTCTCCAAGCTCGGCCTCAACCTGACCGATCTCGTCGCACTATCGGGTAATAATAAATGTGCTTTTAGTTGAATGATCGCTTCATCTAAAAGCTTAAATTTGAAGGAAGTGCGTAATATATTGTAATTTCTTAACTTTACATACTTTACTTCCAACATGTATAGGCTGTTTTCTTTCTTTATATGACCTCTCTTAGTCTGGGTTCTGATATCGTTTAAAAGCAATGTTGTAATATTTGATAGGCGCTAGTCGAGCGCCGGGGACCTAGGCGAAATTTTTCGGTATACAATTTTTTTAATTTTTATTTATATGCTAATTTACCAAGTAAAGGTATATAAAATTTATATATTTAGATAAATAATGTTAATCCCGATAATATTTTACCAAAAGAAAAATTTTTGAGACTCCTAGTCGGCCTCCTGCCGAAAATCCCCTCGTACACGGCTCCTAGGTGGCCGCCTAAGCCGAGTTTTACAACAGTGCTTAAACACTTAAGCTTGAAGAGAGTGTATCGAGTTTTAATACTGTATACGTTATTTAAACTCTTTCGACCTCCGTCGCTTTTTTCTCAGGCGCACACACCATCGGGTTTTCGCACTGCGGGCGATTCTCGAATAGGATATACAACTTCAGCCCGAGGAGCAGAGTGGACCCCACCCTCAATCCTCGGTACGCGGCGGAGTTAAGGCAGATGTGTCCCCCGAGAGTCGACCCGAGGATCGTCGTCGCCATGGACCCCACGACGCCCAACGCGTTCGACAACGAATACTTCAAGAATCTCCGGGAAGGAAAGGGACTATTTGCGTCCGACCAATCGCTATTTACGGACTTGCGCTCGAAGCCTACCGTCGATCGCTTCGCCTCGGACAGTGCGGCTTTTTTCCGAGCTTTTTCCGAGGCCATGACTAGGCTCGGTAGGGTCGGGGTTCTTACGGGAAATAAAGGCGAGATTAGGGTCGACTGTACGAGGCCGAATTAAGAGCCGTTTCCAAATCTAAGTTCGCTTTGTTCGATTTCGATCTATGATAATCCAATTCTATGACTTGTACATAAACTTATGTGCTACTTTCTCTCTGTTTACGATTGGTTTTAGAGTGGAACCCCCAATGGCTTTGAGTTGGGCTTATTCCTGTGCAACTAAGACAAAGGAAAATCGATCAAAATACAAGATTTTGTTTGATCATCTCAGCAGTCGATCGGAGCCTAAACCACGAATCGACCAATGATGGGGTCGTCTTATAAAGGCCGAGCTTGGCTGATATGGTTTCGACGTTGGCTTCTCAAGCAGGTCGAATTCGATAAGATTTCTTGAAATGTTACTACGCCCCATTTCGTTTCGATTTTTCGTCAACAATGGGTTATGAGGTTCTTCCATGAGCTTCCTTTGAACGTTATATAACCTGTGCATTTCCTTAACCTGATAAACATATCCAAAGACTGCATTTTTTACTCTTTTATTAACAAATGGAAACACCATTGTTATAACTAATACCTGCTGTTTGAACAACTCTTCATGCTTCAGAATGGTCTTCTTCATGGATTCGTAGTCGTGGGGTGTCACGTTTCGCACCATCGAATCGAAGTGTTCTTGAACCTTCTTTTGCATCTGTGTATTTATGATCCTTATTGAATATTCTTACATAGTCTCACCAGACATCTCATGAACATTCCAATAAGCTTCAAAAACCCTAATCACGGAATCAATCCAAATAAAACAAATTTATAATGAGGGAAAAGAAGAAGGGAAGAAAAGGAAAATGTATCAGAAGAAACTGTTGATGAGTTCTTGCCAGCAAAGATTTATTTTCTTTGGAAGAAACAAGGAATGAATCTTCTGTGATTGAGCTGTGACTACATATCATATCTACACATATAAATACGCACGAACGACGACGAATGATCTGTGGTGTATTGTAATAAACGATGTGGTGAGAAATAATTATGATATTTCCTTCAAACAAAGAATAGAGTGAAAATGGCTGTTCTGTCCATGAGCCTGTGTTGTGTATTGCATGAGAATATAAGAAGGCACTAAATAGAATAGCTGTTGATATTAAGAATAACTTTACATATAATATTTGCAATTAGGAGAGACTTGCTGTTTCTTTAGTAAGATCATATATATTGTATAGAATAATACGAATATATCACAATAACATCGTAAAAATGTCGACAAAAGGGAACATATAGCCGAATCATTATTCTCTGTAATCTGTATGATGAGATGATCATCGAGATTCATATCGGATGTGAAATTTCTCATCAAAGATCGGGATTATAAAATTGGTTTACTGTATGCCAATTTTAAAATTTTTCCGGTCAAAACTAGGTCACGACTATGTACATAGTAACAAATTATCTCTTTTTCCATTATATACATACTTAGTGCGCAAATTGTAACTATATACTACTTAGTGACTAGTTTTGTAACTGTGTCCCAAGTTTGTTACTACATCATTAGTGACATAGTTTTGTAACTGGCAAATATATGACCCAAAATCGAAATCAGTGATCATTTTATAATTTTGCCTCCATATCTTATTTCCATATTTCGGGCCAATAAATGGCTAATAACTGTTCTCATATTTTGGGCCCATTAACCCAGTCGTCCATTCATGAAGAAGATCTTATTTCCATTTCGGTCCACCAAATGTTTGAGTTCAGTCCTTTTTTGAGTTCATTTATTTAATGGCGAAATGTTCGGCATGACAAACTCACCAGAACCGTTGTTCTCTTCTCTATAAAAATTTAGTTAACCGAATCTTACTTGTAATATTTTCATTTTTAAATCGTTAGAAAAATCCTAATGTGCTCGAATTTCCTAGTAAGCCGACACGCCGTCGCATGAAGAATATAGTGTATTGTTAATTGTATATTGAGTTTGACTCTTTAAAAACATTTCATTATTGATCAAACATTATCTATCTATAAAAGAATAAAAGAATAACCTGGATTCTTAATCATGCGACATTAGGTTAAGAGCCCATCTACCAAATTTATGATTATCATGTGTGATAATAATTGTTACATGGACACCTCTTAGATAAACCTAATTTGCCTTTTAGGACATAAATAAGAGGTTCAACTAATTCTTGTGAGTAGTGACATTTGGTGCATTAAAGACATCTGTTTTATCAACTGCCTTCACATGCTGCTTAATATACGTATTATAATTATTCAAATATTATTTCCTTGTTCTTCGAGGTTACTTTTATTCGAAGAAGAAAGAAACCCATTAAATATTTTTCTTCTAAAAAAATAACATCTTTATGGTAGTTGAAATAGCTTTGTCATCCATTATGGAAAACATATCTATCTACGCCAATCTCTCGACTGAATATTATTTAGAAATGGTAACTTAATCTATTAAAGAACGATAACTTGCACTGGAAAATTCCCTTAATCAATTATAGATATAACGCACATGATTATTTTGCTATGATGGGATGAAAGCTTCTCTGTCACCTTACGCATTGTCCCATTCATTGAAACTCTACTTAAACATTTTTCTATAAATTAATAGTAATCCCTCTGTTATTAAAAGAAAGGACTGTAGTTGTTATGTTATAAGTATAACTAATAATTTAATAGCGCAAAAGTAACTTAATTTGTCTCTAGGATTTGTCTAAAATCATGGTGGGGGACAATATATATCATCTGATAGATATTTAAGAGGCGTAGTCACGGGCTTGACATTAAATTGCATTAATTTCAAACTTTGATAGAGACTCCAAGGACGATTTTGATCGCATGAATTAATCGCTTACGATTTATTAAAAATTGACTCACTAATACGTTTGTGATTATAAATCTACATGTCATGTATTAACAAATCATTTTGTGATTCCTATCATAAAAATAAAATCACACCAAATTGAAACATAAAATACAAATAAAAATAAGATCTTGAAAGTAATATATATATATATATATATATACACACACATATCACGATCATTTGGCCCACAATTACAAATCATTCACGCTGGAACTCACTGTCTATGTGACACTGATCCTTAAAAACTTTGAATAAATGCGTTGGCCAATGATATGAACTAGACATGAAACCACATGTGGCTATGAATTTCATAGTTTTTAATTTTGAATGTTAATATAAAGAACAATATACATGATGCATTTTATTCCAAAATTCATATACCTCCTATTATAGTTTATAATTTACATGGCCATCCATATTAACGATTAAATCAAGAAATCAAACTAGTTTTCTGGTTATTATTATTGCAAGAACTCCACGTTGATATCGTGTCGTGCGGCGACGACGTTGATAACGAAGTATTATCATAATCATCGTCATCACATTCAAGATCTTCGAACCCATATAAAACCCTTCTTGATCTTCTTCTTCTTCTTTGGGCATTTTCCATTTTTCCATGTCGATCTCCTCTTGTAATAAGATCACTTCCAATATCTGTCAAAGGTTATTATTATTAATATATAAAGAAGCATGATTATAAACAACTGTGCTGGCGTGAATGAATAGGTGTGGAAAACAATGACCCTTGTTTTGTCATTATTAAGGCGTTACAATGAAGACAAAAATTAAAGAAATCCCATGCACAGAAATATTCTACTGCACTCTATATTCAACTTGAAATAAGAGAATATTTAATATAAGTTAATGAGGTGATTAACGATACGGAGATTAGCTTAGCCACGTTCTAGGTTGTTTCTAGAGACAAGACGGTGTGATTATTACATATGTATGTAAGCCATCTTATTATATAGCTAAACATTCACTAATTATTTCCTAGATGCAATTAAATAAATAAAGCGTGCTAATCAGGTCCTTGTCTAAAAACCTCAGCTGATCAATCACTCAGCGAAAAAAAAAAAAAAAACAGCTAGCAAAACGACAACGCAAGATAATACCCATACTTGAATGGAAGAAGATAATGATAAGAAGCCCTTTTCCTTGCATAATCTTTCGCACTAATTTCATGCAATTAATTAACAGTAAGTTAAAAGGATAAATAAAATAATAATAATCACCTCGCTCATGGTTGGCCTCCATATAGGCGAAGAACGTATGCATAGAGAGGCTGCGTAGGCGAGCCTATTGAGCTCCATAGCATCGTAGTCTTGCCCCAGCCTTGGATCCACTACTTGTGAAACGTCTCCTCTGCTTAGTATAGGTTTCGCCTGCCCAAGAAAAGAGAACGTATATGTAAGAAAGGAAGAATCTTGAATCAAACAATGAATGGGTTGTTTTGTTTTTTTTTTTTTTGTTCTTACCCAGCTATGCAAGCTTTGGTGAGCGCCATCGACTGGTTTCTTGCCTGAGATGAGTTCTAATAAAAAGACGCCGAATGCGAATACGTCTGTCCTTTCGTCAACCACGCCGTGCATGAAGTACTCAGGCGCCAAGTGCCTGATAGATTTTTCCCAGTTTAGTGTTTGATTTATTACAGTAACGGTTCGATGTAAGGAAAAGATTTTTTTGTTTACCCAAATGTTCCTTCTATTGGTGCGATGGAATGGTGGCTCCACTGCGAAGGAAGCCATTTCGCCAGGCCGAAGTCTGATATCTGAGAAATCAAAACAAGATTCAACTCTTCTTCTCATCATCATCATTCGAATGTTGGCCTTTATTATAATTTATTACCTGAGGTTCGAAATCTGCTGCTAGTAAGACATTGGAAGATTTGATGTCTCTGTGTATGATTCGCCTGGGACAGTTCTTGTGGAGGTAGTGTAGGCCCTTTGCAGTCCCAATTGCGATTTTGTACCTTGTTTTCCACTCCATGGCTGTCAATTTCTCATCTGCAGAAAGAAAACAAACGATGAGGCCCTTTTTCAATGATTGTGCTTTTCTTGTTCTTAACTTAAAAGACAGCGAAGAAATCCTACCGTGGAGAAGAGAAGAAACAGAGCCCTTCGAAGAAAACTGGAAAATGAGATAGAGTCCGTTGTCAATACAGCATCCTAGGAGAGATGTAACGTTGGGATGCGAAACGTGTCCTAGAGTTCCAATCTCTGTTAGAAACTCCTTCTCTTTCCTCTCGTCGCTCGATGTCTTCGACAGAGTTTTCACTGCTATTGTTTGGCCGTCAAGAACTCCTCTGTAAACCTCTGCGAATCCTCCTTTTCCCACCATATTATCTACACAGCAAGAGTAGAAGTTAGATATAAAACCTGAGATCTGAAGAACAGAAACAAGCTCAAGTGAGAGATGACCTGAAGAAAAGCCGTCGGTAGCAGCGAAGATTTCTTCATAAGAAAAGCATTTCCAAGTGGGCTTTCGAAAATTCCCAGGTATAAGAGTCTTTAATGGCTGACTGAGTAGCGTTTTCTTCACTGATGTCACACTTGTGAAGAGATGGATTGTTCTTCATCAGATGAACTCTGGCGTTTAAAGAGAAGAGCCTCTTAAGGCTGGCCGTACGCATATACCTCATGCCTTAGATTTTTCAAAGATCACACACAAGCTTTCTTTTGAGAGAAGACACTGCTATGTGTCATTAATAGGGAAACACAATGCAAAGTACAAAACGAGAAACTCCCCCCACTTCACAAAAGAGACTTCTTTTTAAGTAGTATACGAAAAGACTCTTCTTTTTGTTTCTTTCTTTCTTTCTTTTTTTTATTAGCTCTCTCTGAGTTGGATACAGAGACAGGTATGCACCATGGGGAGAGAGAAATATTTTAATAAAGATTAAAGAAGGAATTGTATTTTTACAGTATCTCCCATTAATTAAGAATTCTGATCACGCTTTAATGAGTTGAGAGATGTTTATAAAAGGTTGTCCCTTGTTATTAATTCATAAGATCTTGGTGCTATTAATGATTGAGGGTGGTTGTACAAAACTTAACCTTTTCTTCCTTTAGCAGTTAAACAATGAATAACTACAACAGCAATAGCCTGTGCTTAAGTATTTAATATGGTTCTCAAATCCCCAATAAAAGGGCTCAATGCCTCGTAAAGAAACATTTTGAACAACGACTTTATGCTTGTAATAAAGTTTTTTTTTTTTTTTTTTCTGTGTTTCTATGCAACAGTATATTACTGCTTTGTGGTCCATCTTTTTTTCGATGAAGACTTTCTGCTTTTGCTCTGTTCATCTCGCCTCAGTAAATGCTCTTTCACCGTAAGGGAATTGAGTGAACCCTTTGTTATGTTACGTCAAGAAATCATGATATTTTTTTTGGGCCCATATTTATTGCATTTTGTATGCACTGCATTTGATATGGAGCCAAGTTCTCGGAAGAGAAAGTTGGTTGTGCCCTTTTGCCAAGAATGTACTGAAAAATGCCTTGCTAAAGTGAGTGAATTGTACATTGGGCTCAAATGGGCTTTGTCAATGTAATGTATAATTGAAAGGCCCATATTGGCCCAATTCTTTGCTGCGCTCATGCATGCATGCAACTTGCAAGCAATAGTAAATTTTATGGCAGCATGACGACGTCGTTTAGCGATTTCAATTTGAATCGAAGGATTTGCCGACTAATTTTTAATTAAATAAACGACACAACCTTTGGAAAATAAACATGATCAAGTCATTTTTTTCTATGGTCAACCGATTTGAAAGTCAGCGAGGTCGTTAGTTGAACATTTGATTCTTAATACTAATAAATTAGTTTACAAATAAATCATCGTTTGTTTATTCTTTCACATCAGCCGGGGAGATTCAAAGATGGCTTGCTGCTTAGAGAACTGATTACTTAGTATTAATTATATGAATATTAAACTATTAACCTTTTTCCTGCGAAAGCACGGGGACTATGGGATCAAGTTGACTTTTGTACAATAATATTACACAGATGACAGAACACGGAAGGTAATATTTTTCTCGGAGTGGCATAGATTACGACTATAGTCCGTTGATCATGCACACACTATATTTTGTATTAATGGTTTGAATGGGAGTGTAAATATGGCGATTATATCAATTACATGCGAGTCAACGTCCTCTTAAGCTACGTGAAGGCAATTCACAGATCTTGAGTTACATTGTGATACCATTTTATTTATAACCATGTAAATTTAACAAGGAAAAGAAAGAATTAAAAGTGCGCGTGGAAGTGAACATATAAGTTTTATGTCTTCAAGTTGTGCTTGTTTTTAACTTTTAATTTTTATGCTAATACTTGTCAGATTTGCTTCGATGATATATTATTCCTATAACGAACGCCATTCACAAATCTAAATTAAAAGCAATCGTTTCATCGAAAAAAAAAACAAGTGGGACAAAAAAAACGGCTCGAGACAACAAAATTAAGAATCAATTGTTACCCACTCGTGACGCGCGAGGGTATTTTTAAATTATTCGATTCATAATAAAATATTAGTTATTCTTCCTATTTATTCCTGAAATTAGAATCTTGCCGGCACAGAAAAAGTTGTGGATGCTTCAAGAGCCTTTAGTTCGAGTATTAGTTCAAATATATCGAAATATCCATGTCGATGTTGTCGTCAAAATGTGGTAGGCAATTGATCGATCCTTTGTTTATTTCAACAAAAAATATATTGCTAAAAAGATATTAGAATCAGAGAAATTAACTTGATCAGTGGTAGTAAATTCTTGACCAGTCTCTGGTTAGGTAGGCGTTTAGACACGGTCTCTCTCTCTCCTCTCTCTCTCTCTCTATATAAACTCCACATTTCTTTCTTTCTCGCAAATCTCAATTATTAGAGTCTCTCCAAATTCACCTACTCCCCTCCAAAGCAGAGAAGAAAGTTTATTCAGCAATTTGCTTTTATTAAGTTAGCTAGAAAAGGGGAGAGAGGCTTTCAACAACAAATCAAGAACTTCAATTTCAGCTCATTTCAGGACTCATGGAACATACCTCAGAGAGGCTGTCGCCTTCGATTTCATGTCGGCGATCTAAAGGGCGTTAACCTAGACGCCACAAACGCCTCGTCGGAATCCTCGGCGCTTCACCAGCCGGCGCTGGTGGCTATGCTGGCGGAGAACAGAGACCTCGCAATGGCGATCGCCACCGCGCTGGCGGTGTTCGCGGGCTACGTTATCCTTCAGATGTGGAGGAGGGCCACCGCGCCGGCGACCAAGAAGGCGGCGGAGCCGCTGAAGGTCGCGGTTCCGAAGACGATCTCGTCGGAGCCCGAGGAGGTCGATGATGGGACGAAGAAAGTCACCATCTTTTTTGGTACCCAAACTGGGACAGCTGAGGGATTTGCTAAGGTTGAATTTTTTAACCACAGCCTTGTCCGAACATTTCTTGTCAATTTCTTGATTATTGTGTAGTAATCGACTTTCTTGGATTGTATAGGCATTAGCTGATGAAGCTAAAGCAAGATATCAGCAGGCCAAGTTCAAAGTAATCGACTTGGTAAGTTACTCAAAAGCAAATCTTTAAGACACATTCGAAGGTGGTCTTAAATTTACATCTCTTAGTCTATAAACTAATCCTTTAACGTCCTCCATAGGACGACTACGCCGCCGAAGACGAAGAGTACGAAGAGAAACTGAAGAAGGAGAACATAGCTTTCTTCTTTCTTGCAACGTATGTTCATTTATTTCTTTCACCTACTGCCTAACTAACCGTCCCCTAACCAGAAATGACTGCTAAATGTTATTATACTTCGTTATTATTATTGAGTGTTAGTTGAGAAAATGTCTGATTTGCAGATATGGAGATGGTGAGCCCACCGATAATGCTGCAAGATTCTACAAGTGGTTCTCCGAGGTAATTAATAAATAATTGACTAATTTTAAGAAAAATAATAAATTCATAGATCTGAGACTTTTCCTCAAATGTTTGTTTGCAGGGAAAAGAAAGAGGCGACTGGCTAAAGAATATGCACTATGGTGTCTTCGGTCTAGGAAACAAACAATACGAACACTTCAATAAGGTCCTTAATTCGCCTTCATTACTTCAACGTTAGAACTTTAGTCGACGAAAAGCTTGTTTTTTTTACTCACCGATCGTTACCTCTTCGCTGATTAAAACACAGATTGGGATAGTGGTCGACGAAATTCTTACCGAGCAAGGCGGGAAAAGGCTCGTCCCAGTGGGTCTCGGCGACGACGATCAGTGCATCGAAGATGATTTCACTGCATGGTACGTTTATTCGAATTAGTTAACTGCAGATTAGTCCCTTAACTTAAAATTCTAACGATTGCAAGTGATTTCAGGCGCGAGTTAGTATGGCCCGAGTTGGATAATCTTCTCCTCGACGACGAAGGCGCAGCTGCAACTACTCCTTACACAGCAGCAGTGTTAGAATATCGCGTCGAAGTCCATGACGATGCTTCGATTATTTCAGACAAAGCCCTAACCACCAATGGCCATGGAAACGTCGCCTACGATTCTCAGCATCCATGCAGAGTAAACGTCGCCGTGAAGAAGGAGCTTCACACGCCTGCTTCTGACCGTTCTTGCACTCACATTGAGTTCGATATCTCTGGGACGGGACTTACGTGAGCCTTTCTTTCTTTCTTTTTCTTTTGGCCCAATAACTCGTTCGTTCGTTCGTTTGCTGTAAGAACATTAGGGCTCAATGGTTTCTTGGTCGCCGTTAGGTACGAAACTGGAGACCATGTTGGCGTTTACTGCGAGAATTCGATCGAAGTGGTGGAAGAAGCTGAGAGGCTATTGAATATGAAGCCCGAGACTTACTTTTCGCTCCATGCTAGTGAAGAAAACAGTGGCTCATTACCGCCCCCTTTCCCCCTTGCAATCTGAGGACTGCTCTTACAAGATACGCCGACCTTTTAAACGCTCCCAAGAAGGTCTTTTTTTTTATTTATTGTTTACTGCTAAGCCGCGACTACATTCACATTTTTAAAGTAATGAAAACTGAATAACTTTTTTTTCTTGAAAATTCTTACAGTCTGCTTTAGTTGCGCTCTCTGCGTACGCTTCTGATACGAGCGAGGCCGAGCGCCTCAGACACTTTGCTTCTCCCGCTGGAAAGGTTTTTGAATTATCTTCGCTCGCCTTTTTCATTTTTTTTTTCTGAAATCGGATTCGTTTTTGGAAGTTAAAAATCTGATGATTTTATATATTTGTGTAATATAGGAGGAATATGCACAGTATATAGTTGCAGGCCAGCGAAGCTTACTTGAAGTCATGGCTGATTTTCCTTCGGCGAAACCTTCCCTCGGCGTCTTCTTCGCCGCCGTCGCCCCTCGCCTTCAGCCGAGATTCTATTCGATTTCGTCGTCGCCTAAGTCAGTAATTTGAATATTTTTTTCCCATTCATTTCGTCGTAGATTTTCCATCATTACATACCGACTAAGCTTAATTTCTTTTTTAATATATTTTAGGATGGCGCAATCGAGAATCCACGTCACCTGCGCCCTAGTTTACGAAAAAATGCCGACGGGAAGAATCCACAAGGGCGTCTGCTCGACTTGGATTAAGGTAATAATTAAACGCAATCCTCAATTTCGTGTCTTAATGTGTGTTTGTTTGGTGTAATGATACTTACGCTACGCCTCGTATTATACGCAGAACGCCGTGCCTATGGAGGAAAGCTCGGACTGTAGCTATGCGCCGATCTTCGTCAGGACGTCGAACTTTAGGCTCCCTAACGATCCTAAGCTACCGATAGTAATGGTGGGGCCGGCACTGGCTTGGCTCCTTTTCGGGGATTCCTTCAGGAGAGATTGGCCTTGAAAGAGTCTGGGGTTGAGCTCGGGCCCGCCGTGTTGTTCTTCGGATGCAGGAATCGTGCCATGGTTAGAATTCCCCGCCTACTGTTTTCCGTTTGGAAATATAATATATAAAATTAGAATATGATATAGTCCCCTATAAGTTTAAGCTTTTAGGTGAAATGGTCATTCTATCAGAGTTTCGAGACCAAATATTACACGTGTGAGGCTAGATAATAAAAAATCAGTCCTGACATGATGGTTCCTAATATATAAAAAAAATAGAGAATGAAACTTTCAGGTGAATTGGTAATTCAATATTTTCGGGCATTGATCCAAATTTAGATTTGAGTACTAAGACGTAATGATAAATTTTCCAGGATTTCATATATGAAGAGGAGTTGAATAACTACGTGAAAGCCGGGGTGATCTCAGAGCTCGTTCTTGCGTTTTCGCGCGAGGGGCCGACGAAGGAATATGTGCAGCACAAAATGGCTCAGAAGGTAGTTTATTTAGATTATAAATTCAATTTTGGAATGATTTTTTTGTATCGTCATTTTTTTTTCTTTTCTGATCTCCGAATTTGATGATAGGGTTCTGAAATATGGAACATGATATCTGAGGGTGGGTATATCTACGTGTGTGGTGATGCCAAAGGAATGGCGCGTGACGTGCAGCGAACCTTGCACGCGATTGTGCAAGAACAGGTTAGTTAATTCAGTTGGGATCTTATATTTTGCTTATTACATTTATAGGAAATTATTGGGAGACATTAATTAATGGTATTAATTATAATATGGTGTTTTTTATTACAGGGATCTCTGGACAGTTCTAAAACAGAGAGTTTTGTGAAGAATCTGCAGATGAGCGGAAGGTATCTTCGTGATGTCTGGTGATTTGTGGAAATAAGTGGACGATCGTCGACGATTTAAATTATTTATTTTTTTCACCATGTATTATATTATTTGAGGACTCCATTTTTCCTTTTTCGATTTTATCTCTTTATATATCGGGTAGGTCTTGTTTGGTAATGAAAACCACCTAAATGAGCCGGCAAAACGGTACCAACCATTCCATTTTGTTGACTTGACGTGTAATTATTATATCAAATAATAATTATGTTGCATTGCATGATCTATACCATAAATATATGTTCCAGTGCACTGCAGCATGATTTAATGGAACTAAGAATTCGAATATATTCAAATGTTCCTTCTATAATAATAATTACACATCACGGGAAAATCAACTATGCAACATTTTTATACTATAGTTAGTACGTACTGCATTGGAGCGATGGCCTAAACGCTTTAATAATATGTAATAATATGAATTTTCAGTACAGTTAATATCACACATTATATGAGCAACTTGTGTGGGCACTGTCGGAATGATATCGATTCGTGCCATTTCAACATCCCACGTCGACATCTAAGGTTATGTCGTCTTAAATAACACGTCTAGGTGCCATTAATCGACATTTCGGATGCTGATGTGCCATATGACGTGATTTTTTGTAATTGACACGAATAGATGTGTTATGTAGCGTATACTACATCAATCATCCGAAATGTCAATTAATGGCACCTAGACGGTGTTTAAGACGACATAATCTTAGATGTCGATGTGGGATGCTGAAATGGCACGAATCGGTGTCATTCCAACAGGTGCCCAACGTGAGCACCATAAACTTCCTATATATATATATATATCTATAACAATTTGTGCTATTGTTTGGCCGTCTAAAACTTTTCTGTATTTAATGATTTTTCCCCTGAAGTGACTCGTTACCTAATATCCATCAACGTCAACATTATGAATAACTGTCTCTTCTATTTATTTTTTTAAAAAAATAATTAAGAACGGACTAGTTATGTTTGCTTAGACGTGTTCAAGTTGAGTTCCACTTGTCTTCAACACTACGTCGCCTATTGCATATACACATCCTCGGGACAACGTGCTATATTTAGGGTTTCTATCGTCTATTATGATTCGAAATTGTGGTTGACAAAGAAATATATTGTGTGAATAGCATTATTCATATTCAACAAATCGTGCTCCGCATGGCTTTCTATTCTTTTATTATAAAATAAGCCGCATGTTCAAGAGCCAAAGAATCAACTACCCTCCCTTTTAGACCAATACACGCATCAAATCATCTTTGAATAAAAGTAATATATTTTGTACGTACGAAAAATGGACTACACACTATCCTTTCGATCATTTGCATATGTTTAAAACTTTTCAATTAATGTTTCTTCAATTCGACGGTTAAATTAGTATAGTCCTACAATTTACCAACCGCAGATCTCGAGGAATTACTAGTTGTTTGGGCCGAACCGTTCTTTAATAAGCCCAATAATATCACAGGCCCAATTCATTACAGTTGGCCCAAATAAAGATTACGAATCTCTGCTTAATGATAACCGCAGGAACAAACAAGAACTATTCCCACAAAAATGATGAGTTTTAAATTCAAAGGCAACTCTATATTTCTTGACATGGCCTCCTCATAAGTGATTTGATCAATTTGCTTTTGCTTCTTCTTCGCCTTCAAATGGAGGAAGGCTCCATTCGTCGGATTAACTCCAACAAAGAGCTTAGCACTTGATCAGCAATCCCATGATACGAACTATCCAACCTTGGATCGGGAACCATTACAACAGACCTGATGTGGGATGTCGAAAATATGAGTCGTTTCTCCCAAGAGTCGTACTCTCAACGTTAATTTCTCCAAAACAGTGCGATTCGAGACAGTAATATTGTGATTGGGATGAAATTAACGAGTACTCACATGCCAGCGTTCTTTGCTGCGAGGACGCCTGAAGGTGCGTCTTCGAACACAAGTATCTTTCCAGGGTCAACTGCTCCACCCTGTGTGCCAAAGAGAATACACTTCAAAATGTTTTTCGTCAAAAAATTAAATTCGAAAGGAAGGGTATCGTACATCGAAACGCTTGGCTGCTGCAAGGATACGTCTGGCGAGGCTTCCCCTGTTTAACTTCTGGATCGTCGCCGAGCACGATATGATGCATTAGTGAAAAGAGTTCTCGGTGTCTTTCAGTTTTTAAATCGAAGTGCCTTTTGTGGGACTGTTAGGGCAATTGTAAAGAGTCTGCTATCAGTTTATGTTTGATAGAGAAAGAAAAGTAGGCAGTTCTGTGGCATATCAGTTCAGAATCGAAATTGAGCATACCCTGTAGCTACACAAATAGGTACGCCTTTTAGCATGAAGGTGATGAATCAAACGTCTCGCCCCTGCAAAAAAAAAAAGAGATGGGAGATGACTACTACTGCATTGGATATTCATATGTCTGATAAAATAGTGTGCTACATAAGGAAAGTAGCTACTATGAGTAATGAGATATCTTTTCTGCCAAGCTCAAGCAACAAGTAAGGCTATATGATACCTGGCATGAGCTCACTAGTGGGGAACATGGTTCGCAGCATATCCTCCCTTTCTACAAGAAAATCTTCAGCTGAAGTGTGAGTCGCTGATCCCTGTCTCCTCAACGAAGACCCGCGCAGCTTCTATTGCCTTCTTCCCCATCATCTTAGCCTTGAGAGACCAATCAAAAGTCTTACCATACCTAGAAGGATTTTCTTGGACTTCGGTGTAAAACTTCTCGTGTCTGAATAAAACAAGAAAAGAAAACCCATCATTCTCTCTTGAAACGTTAGCCACATAACTTCAAAGCAAAGCATCAATGTAAAAACCTTTTGAATCACATAAGTAGAAAGCAAATGAGAAGATGCAAGTAGATCAAGACATACATTAAAGACGAGAATATCCTCAAACTAACCATCGTATATAACTGCGACTATTTATTTCATCTCAACCTTCAAAATGTGGTTTCTGAAATTACGCTGTCCATCTTAGTACCTCATATTTCATTGCATAGATCCATATCAAGCCAACCGCATTTCGATCAAATTCAGATTCAACAAAATGAAGAAGCATGTTTCAATTGGCTAAATGAAACCTTCAACTAACAACCCATATGCCTATTACACGAATTGCAATCAACTATCCCAGACAACACACTTTTCAGTCAATCAACGGAATTCAGGCTCAGCACCAATGAATTACTTAATCGCCTCAACAAAATAAATAATTTCTTCACTCCATACCAAAAAATAAGATAAGTTTAACAGACTGCCCATTTGCATTTTAAGCTCGAAAAAAATCATGGAATCGCAATGCCGTAATGAAAGGATAACAACTGTATCTCGTCGAAGAGTAATACAAACTACCTCATTAAGTGAAGAAGAATGAAAATTAGAAGAACACAACTCATCACGATCCTCACCTAGTAAAAGTCCGTCCATGTCGAAGATGACGTGGGTGACTGACGGCCTAGACGACGGCGGAGTAGCATCAGCTACGTTTGCTTTTTCCGCCATTTTTTGTGAGACGATAACACGGAGATCTGATCGGTCTTTACAGAAACACCTGCATTTCCGTGAGTGACGATTTTACGCGATATTATAATATATAATAATAACAGCGAAAATTATAAAATATGCCAATTTTCTATTTTATCACTATATTTGCCAGTTACAAAATTAGGTCACATGTAAGTATGATATAATAACAAAATTGAGTAACTGACCTCTTTTTTCATATTATATACATACTTAGTGTGCCCAAATTTGTAACTATATACATAAGTGACATAGTTTGTTACTATATACATACTAATGACTCAGTTTGGTAACTAGTGATGCAATTTGTTACTATATACATACTTAGTTATTTAGTTTTTGTAACTAGCAAATATAGTGACCCAAAATAAAAAAATGGTATACTTAGTGACCCATTTTTATAATTTTGCCTTTAATATATATTATTAATATATATGTTCTATTATTATGTTATTTTGTCCAATTCTTTCATAATAGTAATATAATTTCTAAAAAACGTAATAACTATACTTTTAGGTCCTTAGTACATTTATAATCTATCTATTTAATAACCATCGACTTAAGCCCAGATGAAACCTTCTCTAAAATTAGTCATTTATATATTAATTAATCGGCTCTCTAGGTTAGCTTCATTATCACAAATAGTTACGGTAATGCTATTATAATTTGGGTAGTGTTTCATATAACTTTTCGAAGTTTATAATCTTGTAACTATTTAGGACTCTCTGCCGTTACATATCATCGTCCAGCACCAACGCTTATCGAGCCTAAACAGTTAGCTTTGGAGAAATGGGATGTGGGCCCATGATTGGTTGTATACGTTGAAGCATGATGTAAGACAAAGTCTTTAAATATACAGACAGCCAAGTTATTACATAGGAAATGCTGTAATTAATACTTAAGTCACAGTCAGATTCTTGACTTTATCAAATAAAAGGCCAACTAGTCACAACTGGTGAGGTACGAAGTTTATTAGGTTAATGTCAAAATTTATCGAAATCGTCTCACGAAATAATTTAACTTTTCCCCCCCGTAATTCTATTTCTTCCGGGGGAAAAAGTAAAATAAAAGTTGGAAAGTTTTCATAACCGACTTCGTTGTAATGGTGGGAAAAGTTAAACAAGTTGTGTATATTTTACATTTCTCCAAATAAGTTACGTTAATGAAATCTCGCAAGTTTTATCTTCATACAAATTCAGCAGACGCCCATCTAGAAACTTTTCAAATCCTCTTTTTAAATTAGTCTTCCTTGATAATTTGACAATTACAATACCGCGTGCATTATTTTATAGATAGCAAACAAACCCCACCATCCTATACAATAACAACGTCATTTTCCAATTGCAATCTTCACCATAATTTTTTAGATAAAAATCAAACCTTACTGTATTCTCCAATTTATCATATGGGGATATCTAAAAAATCAAAACTTTTCCCCACCCACATCATATTATAATATGTATATCTAATATACATATATAA
>JAPQWV010002960.1:0-47759 GCA_027422505.1 Craterostigma plantagineum | reverse complement strand
TCATTACGTAGATAAAATTCTCGACAAATTCTGCAAGGGTGTTCTGGTGTTGCCAGAACGCCATTAGATCGAAGCGTTCATTTGTCGAAAATTGCTGGGGAGGCTATTTCTCAAGTAGAATACTCTCGCATAACGGAAAGCTTGATGTATCTAATGAGCTGTACTAGGCCAGATATTGCTATGCTATAAGCAAAATGAGTTCCTACACGAGCAATCCGGAGGCGGATCATTGGACCGCTATAATCGGGTTTTGAGATACTTACGATATACTCGAGACTATGGATTACACTAGGTCGATATCCGCTGTGTTAGAAGGCTACACAGATGCGAACTGGATATCTGATATGAAGGACTCTAAGAGCACAACGCGGCTATGTGTTTACACTCGCTGGAGCTGCTGTGTCTGGAAATCCTCGAAACAAACGTTTATAGCAAATTCCACTATGGAATCCGAGTTCTTTGCCTTGGATAAATGTGGAGAAGAAGCTGAATGGTTACGCCATTTCTTGGAGGATATTCCTAAGTGGGAAAAACCTGTGCCGCCTATATGCATACACTGCGATAGCCAATCGCTATAGGACGAGCACAGAGTACTCGTATATGGTAAGTCAAGACACATACGTCGTCGACATAATACCATTAGACAACTGCTCTCAACTGGAGTTATCTCGATTGATTATGTAAAATCGACGGATAACATTGCGGATCCGCTAACCAAAGGTTAAATAGAGATGCGGTGAAAGGTTGACGAAAGGGATGGGCTTAAAGCCATAAAGTATAAAAGTTACTAAGAAGGAAAACCCTACCTAAATGACGGGAGATCCAAGATCTAGGTTCAAAGGGACAACCTATCTTAGGACTTGGTATCACTGTGGGGGATAACCCCGCTCATTCCTGTCAAGAAACAGTGATGACGGAAAAGGCTAGCATTATGATGCTTTAATGACTATCATAGAGTATTGATAGAAAATACTCGCGACGTGACAAGTCACCTATGTTAGGGAGAAGTGGGGCCGCTTAAAGGGAATTGAAAAGGCTTAGTTCTTAGAAAAACCCTCGCAGAATCAGGACGTGTCCATGGCCGTACTGGACAAAACCATGAGAACGGAACAAGAGAAAATGGTCTCTGTTGTATTGTACGTGGGTTCGTTTTACACGGAAAGCGGGACAGTTCAAAGACATCGCGTTCTACTGGACTGCAGTAACCAAACGTGCATACAAGGGAGGAAGTTCAAATGGTAAAACATACTATCCTCTATGCAGAGTATCATTAGATTAGCAGAAACATTAACCAAAACAATCTCATTCATGTGGGGGGATTGTTAGATAATTTATATTATAGTTGATTTATAAATTTCTTTGTGAATGAGAATTAATTAGAAAAAAAAAATTATTTTTACTTATTGAAGTGGGCTTTTGAAATTAATGTTATTGGGCTTCAGTTTTGGCACAAATAAGGCCCAACTTCTAGAAGGCCCAACTTCTAGAAGTTGGGATGGTGGCTTTGTAATTGAGTGGTCTTTTAACCACTCCTCACCACCCAAACGTGTATTCCACTTTGTAATATAAAAAAAAAAATTATTTATTTTTTATTCCAATATTTTGGCTATAAATAGGTCATTTGGCCAAAGGAAGAAACAAAACAAATATACAAGAATTTAAAGAAGATAAATAGAAAAATATCCTCAAATATTATTTCTGCTATATTTCTTGTTCCGTTCGTAGTCGGTGTCGTTTTGTGCTAAACGAACGCCGTGTTTTTTTTTTTTTTCGAAGTATCCTGGGAAATAGACGCTCGTGGAACCTCTAGCACATAGTCGAGGGAGCGAATCTATTTTAAGGAAATTGTGTACTACACAATCTTCGAATATTTATTTCCAGCCAACACTAAAAAAGATAACTAATGAGGAATAGAAGTACAACTGACAATAGTTCATATTTTTAAAATGTTGTCTTACTTCCACAATTGGGTATAACCAAATTCTAGTAAAAATTTGACATGTGGCAAGTATATATACAGTGTAATACACTGGGGGGTACCAATCTAATTGATTATCACTCAACTCCAGTGTTGATATGGGTTATAATATCATATATTAAATATTTAAATTTTAAAATAGAGTAAACATAAAAAAATTGTGTTTAAATATACCAAAGGCTTATTGTTGGTGCTAAAACTTTAAATTGTACCGTTTTGGATATTGAACCTTGCAAAATCTTTCATTTTTGAAAGTTCAAGAACTACGACAATTTAAAAATTTTAGCATCAATAATTAGAATTCATTTAACATTCATTTTATTGAATAAATTAGATACAAATTCAGCTTCGATCATCATGATAATTTCTTTTGTTTTTTCGAAGAGATATCCCAATACAATCACATCAAAAATTTCAAAGTTTGAGCACACACATATTTTAACTTCTTTTCTTTCAAGAGGTATTCATGATTACGGTGTAATTGTATTAAGATATTTTTGTTGTTAAAAAATCTCATGGTGATCGATGATGAATTTTATATCAATTTACACAATATCAATATATATATATATATATATAAGAAATTATAATTTTAAAAAATGGTCACTTTTAAATATGCCATTTAGTTCCTGAACTTTGCAAAATCGCTCTATTTTGATTTTTTTACCAGTTCTTTAGGTAAGAGGAACCAAAATAAAGATTTTGCAAAGTTTATGAACAAAAATGACAGATTTAAAAGTTTGAGTTGGTTTAATTTAAGCACTATTTTTATCATTTACTCTATAAAAAAGAACTCTTAACATATAAAATAAATTTATAAAATTATATATTTGAGCAAATCCACCGAGGAAGTTTTATAATACTAGTAATATATTACTAGTTTTGTTTACTATTGGTAAGCAAAAAGAGTTAGAGATATAATCAACTGACCAAGTAAATATACTATGTGTAAAGACCCCCTACATATAATTTCATTTTGTTTTCACAAATTTATTTCATATGCTGACAATGTAAAGACATGCTATAGATAAAGTTATTGTTTAAAACTATTTGAAAGGACAACAATCATGAGGACATCAATGACCAAATTGCAATAACATAGGATAACATTGACGTATCAAATGGATTAACAGTTTTTATCAGTTAGACAATAACTATCCACTATCAAACATAAAATTTAATAATGTTATAATATGAAATAGTTATCAAATAGTCAACACGGTGCAATATAGAAATGTGCCATGTTCCTTTTTAATAATTTTTATCTTATATGTTAATGATATCATATAATAACGGAGCTTGTTTCTTATAGTCAAGACAGTAATATTTGTATGCTTCCAAAAAAAACGAAAAAAAAGAATTAAGTTATATTTGGATAAGGTGTATAAATCGAGAAGTTAATTTGGATAGTAATTATTCCATCTCCTTTAGAACTCCTAATGCCTATCCTTCATATTTTATACATCATCATTTCTTCTTTCAGTATTACCCAGTACATATACTTAAGCTATCCTATATACATTTAATAAATTCGCTTTCTTATTTCTATTTGTTAGGATCGGTTAGCGTGTTTAGAAGAAGGGGGCGAATAAACACTTGTTAGATTTTCGGATCTAAACCGGTTAAGGTTTGATATCGATGCTTGTATTTCTGTGTGCGGCTTGTGCGGAAGCAAACCAGTCACTTTGAACTAAGACCGGAAGTGAGATGTGATGTGTGTGTTTGCGAAGGATACATAATTTGTTTCTGGAAGTTCGGAGCAAATTCTCCTACGTTTCCCCTTCTTCCCAGCAAGGATGGTATCACTAGAAGCCTCGGTTTACAAAATGTGTTGTACAACCACCTTAGTTAGACTTATACAATACAACCCTCACGGCTATACCTAGCTAACTAAACTCCCATACCACAACTAGACAGCTTTTTACAGTTCGTCTCTTTCAAGAGCTTTTTACAATCCATTGAGAAGAATCACTCACTAACCTAACCGATCTAGTGCAGTGATGACTGATGACAACACCTAAGTTATTTTCTTAGCTTCGAATGCTTTGAGCTTGATCATTCGTTTTTGAATACCGTTGTCAGATAGCTTTTTGTGTACCGGACAAAGCATTAATTGACTTTACTAAAAAATGGGTATGTTCGGTCTCGCAGCAGTCCACGCTGTGCCTTTTGCTTTATTCCTTATTCGCCTTGGCTTGACTTGCCTTCAACTTGGCTCTAGCTGACAACCTTGTATTAATTATTCGTCAGAAGTCTTAACTTGTCGTGCCTCAAATATATTTGAATCTTATCCAGCGTGCACGTCCGGTATCTTGCATTCCGGTCTTCAATGTACTTCCGATAGTAGTGTCGATTCGGTTTCTGATTGCACTGATGGTCTGCTGTTTGTTTTTCGATTTCTCCTATATCTAATCGGTATACTATTAAGTTAAGTTCACTCACCAATATTATTAATTTTAATATTTAAATTCACGATTTCTACCATATTACATCGTAAAAAAAAAATGCCATCATCATAGGAAAAGACCAACTAACCACAAGTATTTAAACCCCAAAGCACCCCACAAACTCCTCCCACACTGGCAAAATACTTCTCCAAACAGAACAGAGAAAAAAATGTCCCATCATAAAAACGGAGCAGCACCACCACCTTCCGTCGTCATCGTCGGCGCCGGCCCCTCCGGCCTAGCCACGGCGGCTTGCTTACGTCACCTCTCAATCCCCTACGCAATCCTCGAGCGCGAAGACTGCTTCGCCTCCCTATGGCAGAAGTACGCCTACGACCGCGTCCACCTTCACTTAGCTAAACAGTTCAGCCATTTGCCCTTAAAGCCAATCCCACCCAACTACCCAACGTACCTCTCTAAATCCCAGCTCGTAAAATATCTCTCCGAGTACATGGAGCACTTTGAAATCGAGCCCATGTACAACGCGCGCGTGGAGCACGCGCGCTTCGATGGGAGCGTGGGGAGGTGGACCATCACGGCGAGGAGGAACGGCGGCGGCGCCGTCGAGGAGTTTTTTCCTAGGTTCTTGGTGGTAGCCACTGGCTCTACGTGCGACGCTTACGTGCCTAAGGACATCGATGGGCTCGAGGGTTTTCAGGGCGAGGTTTTGCATTCTACGAGGTTTAAGAACGGTAAGGAATTTCGTGGGAAGAGCGTTTTGGTCGTTGGCTGTGGTAATTCTGGGATGGAGATAGCCCTCGATCTTGCTGAAAATGGTGCAAAAACCTCCATCGTCGTTCGCAGCCCTGTAAGAAATAGATATTCCTTCCCATTTTTTTTTTCGTTTAAAAAACAGTATCGGGTTTTCTCTTACCTGGGTTTGGTGTTGGCGTGAAACACGGTATGGTTAATTAATTTCTTGCATGCATTCAAGTGGACACGTGTCTGTTAGATGCATTTGACTTGAAGTCACCTAAATTAAATTAGCTAGCTTTATTACATACGCACACCTGCATGTTTTGTCGCTTGATGTATAATTTCGATGGTGGGTCGTGAGTAATGAATGACGAAGAAAGTTTGAGCAGTCATCGGTTACTCCTTCGTTATCATCGATTAAGGGAAGCAGCAAAACGTGGCTTTCAATTCAAGCATTGAATTTTTTACGTGCAATGCAATAAACTACAGATATTATTAGTCAAATTGACATATACAGATCCATGTAATATCGAGGGACATGGCTAGCTTAGGGCTGGTGCTGTTCAAGTACTTGCCTCATAGTTGGGTCGACTCACTAATCTCATTGATGGGAAGGATTTCGTACGGAGATCTGAGTAAGTACGGTATTCAAAGGCCTTCCGAAGGTGGGCCATTCGCTCTCAAAGTCAAGTATGGAAAATACCCTGTCATCGACGTTGGGACGATCGCCAAAATTAAATCAGGGGAAATTCAGGTCTAATTTATTTCTTCAAATGCAACAATTTTAATACGGTGACTTTGTTCTCAAGGTAATTAATTGATGATTGTGTAATAAAAATGCAAATAGGTGTTGCCGTGTATAAGCAGCATCAAGGGCGGTAACACTGTTGTGTTCGAAAACGGAAAGGAGTATCCATTTGATGCGATTGTCTTCGCCACTGGCTTCAAGAATCCCATAAAGAATTGGCTCGAGGTACTTAATTACTTTCTACTTTTCTTTTAAAGCTTTGGGAAGTTTGCACTTGAAATATTCAAATGTATTCAGAAATATCGTATCAGTCATTTGTCAGAATTTTTTTTATATGTGGTGACTATTAAAAAAAAATTTTACACATAGTTACCGGCTTGGTGAATATACGTTATATAAGAAATTTAATTTCCATAGAAAAACGAATTTTGGTATCATAGAGAAACGTATTGTGGTACATAAGAGCATCTTCAACGGGTACTTTATTTTTGTGTAAAACATTAAAATAGAGTACGTTTCTATTCCAATGGGACTCTATATTTAACACTAATATTGTGTTGATGAGTAGAGAAACTCCAGATGTAGAGTACGCACAATTTTCAACAAAAAAATAGAGTTGTAGTTTCTGTTTATTTATATTTTATTTAATAATCATATTTTAATTATATTTAAATTTTGTATTCTTATAACAATAGAAGTAATATAATATTTATTTTATTTTATTTATTGATATTTTTCTTTTGATTTAATAAAAATTTATGCTACTTTTATAAATAATCTTTATAATATTAAGTTTAAAAGTCAATTATGATAGTATTAAATAAGAGTTTGATTTTTAGTGTAAAAAATAGAGTTAATAGGTTGAAGTAAATATTATTGTAGAAAATAGAGTTTTAGGTTGGAATAAAAACACTGTAGCAATTGCATTATTGTATAAAATTAAGTGTATTTTTATGCCGTGGGTCAAGAGATGCTCTAATATATTGAAAAAATGTACATCATATTATAGATATATCATATAAAATATTTAGCTACCATACAAACACGTGATATGATACGTAGGATTCATATAAAAATGACACGTCAACAATGGTAAAATAGTACTCCCACCAAGCGGGGATACCTATGTGCACTAACATTATTCGGATTGGTACCTAGATATAAAAGTTTTCTGATAAGGTGTTGATTATCTTTACATTTTGAGTGTAGATATATCTTCTTTTAGTAATAATTTATCTTAGTAGGGTTCAATGGAGCTCGAGCTTATTATTTTATACTTATTACACGTTCGAGCCTTATGATTTCTTTAATATTTTATTGTTAACTGTGCAGGGAGATGACTATCTGTTGAATGATAATGGGCTTCCAAAGCCTAATTATCCGAATCATTGGAAGGGAAAGAATGGGCTTTACTGCTGTGGGTTGGCCCATCGAGGATTGCCTGGATCTTCCATGGACGCCCAAAACATAGCCAACGACATAAAGGCCCTCCTCTGAAAATTGGTTTACTGCGCCTTGCCTTGAAAACCTAATCTTATTTACCATCGATAAATAACTCATCTATGTATGAGACATAAAGACCATATGCTGTTTCATTTAGTATTTCTTTTCATCAAGGAATGCCCTCTCATGTAAGATCATTATCTTACAGACTCCCTCTCATGATGACAGCATAATTGCTTAAATAAAGTCTATGTCTGGATCAGTTTTATCATTATCCTTATTTTTTTTATTGCATGAAAGTCCATTATAATGTGCTAAGCTTAGGATCGTACTCCCAATATGGAGGACAACGAGTGCATTGTTAAATGAATCATGAGAGTGTCTTGTGACATATATATATATATATATATATATATAATATATTATATATATATAATAAGTGTGTTGATGCTTAGTTTTTTTTTTTAAATGTAAGTATTATATACAATTTAGCCTAACAAAATAATAATGTAGATGATCAACTATTTTGAAATGATCCTACTATTCACACACCCTCTACTATTTACACCCCTTACACCCCAAACACTTGAAATTTGTTACCTAATCACATGAATTCAATAGTAAGATTTTATTGCTATTTTTTTTTATAGAATTCGACAACATAAGTTACATACATAAAAATCATTAATTAACTTATTATGATATAAAAATATGATATTTGATTTACTTATTTTATTATATCACACTTTTCAATTTTATATTAACTTTCAAAATATTAAAATTTAAAAAATTTATCAATATTAATATTTAATTTATTTAAATATAAAATTTCATTCAACAGAAACACTAGTTATTGATAATGTAAAATTAAAGAAACGCATTAACAATAGCGGTAACTAAATATTATCTTTTTTAATCTGTTCAATAAAATATATCACAAGCTAAACTAAAATAATATTTTGTTCATGGTTAACTTGCCTTGTTTGATGATGTTTCACCACTTATTATTTTTCTAATTATCCAGTTTATATTGGTGAGTTTCGAACATGGTGATACAAATAGATTATATATGATATGTATGACTTGACGAGAGAAGTTGTGAAAGCTTAGAGGAAATCGTTAAGGCTTTTTACTTTTCGTTTGCTAGATCGGTATTTAGGAGCATATTGTCACGGACTTGTAACTCGTTTACAATGCTCCACGCGGCCTTAGCTCCTCAAGTTCGCCTTCGTGCGACTTTAGCCAAGCCAGCTTCTTCGGAATTGCCTTGGAAAGATAACAAGTATGCGAAAGATTTGTAGTGTGAGAAAGTAGTGGGAGAAATAGCTTTGTATTTACTCGATGATTTACAAATGAGCCAAGCACTCCTATATATACAAGTGTCCAATGGACGGATTAGATCGTTCTAAACTAGGCTACTGAAAGAGCTCTAGAGAATTCTAAGCATATCCAAGGAATATTCTTTTTTAGAGAATTCCATATAATTCTATGTTTATTCATAGAATTCTCAAGTGATATGTACAAGCTTCAACGGCCTTCCAAATCGAAGAGGAACCTCATGAGCTGCGTTCCTCTAGTGCAGGTTTCGGACTCTTCGTGCGTCCGTGACAATATGGTGGCTTACTTTGGTAATTATTATATAATTTCAAGTTGGTAAATATTTAAGGTTTAAAATATTTACTTTGTAAATGATAAGTATTTAATAATTTACGATAACATTAATTAGGGGTGCAAATAGAAAAGAGGGAGTTGTCAATAGAATTACCTTTCTGAAATTGTGTTAATTATGATCCTGGCCCCATTTCAGTTTATAATCGGATTCAGGCCTCTGTCGGAAAAATTTTAGTATTAATGACCCGATTTCAGCAGTACCACTTCATTGTTATGCAGTACCACTTTGCAGAAAAATGAAGTGGTACTGCTGAACAATAAAGTGGTACGCTGAACAATGAAGTGGTACTGCAGAAATCGGGTACTTAAAACTAAAAATTTTATGACAGTGGCCTGAAACCTAAATGAAACTTATGTTGGGGCATGACATCAAATTCCCCTAATTTAACATGACAACATTTACGGCAGAGTCAGATTATTTAATATTTGTTTTCCTGTCATGTAAGATTATCTTAAAAACTATCAAGCCCTCTCATTATGACAGCATAATTGCTTAAATAATAGAAGTCTCTGTCTGAATAAGATAATAATAATAATAATAATAATAATAAAAAAAGGTAATGAAGAATTGACAACAGTTATGGGTGAAGAGTGAGATTCAAAGTCTTGATGGAAGCAAACCCACCGTCGACCACCAAATTATGTCCATGGACATACTTGGCATCATCAGAAGAAAGATAAAGCGCCGCATTAGCTATGTCTTCTTCCTCGCAAGCAGCTCCCTTCAACAAGCTATGGTCGTTCATCATCTTCACCAATCTCCCCTCATCGACGCCGGGAAAGTACCTCCTCAGCTCATCCATCACCAAATTCGTCGTCGGAACCACCATCGGAGAAATACAGTTAACCCTAATCCCATACCCACAAAGCTCCGCCGCCGCCGACCTCACTATCCCAATCACGCAGCTCTTAGACACGGAGTAGGTGTGCTGTGCCAGTCCGCCGACCAGCGCCACCACGCTCGCCGTGCACAGCACCACGCCGCCGCGGCCAGTAGGGACCATCACCCTAGTCGCGTGCTTGATTCCGGCGAGGACTCCCCTGGCGTTGACCGCCATGACTCGGTCGAAGGCGGCGAGGTCGAGGTCGACTATGCTGCGAGGGGTTTGGCAGGCGATTCCGGCGTTGTTGTACATTATGTCCAGGCGGCCGTGCTCGGAGACGGCGAAGTCGACGGCGTTGGATACTTGGGACTCGTCGGAGACGTCGCAGTAGACGAAGGCGGCGTTGGGTCCGAGGTTTTGGGCTGTTTCATGGCCGAGGTCGGTGTTTATGTCGGCGATGACTACTTTGGCGCCGTTGGTTATGAATTTCGACGCCGTGGCTCTGCCGATGCCCGACGCCGCGCCTGTGATTAGGGCCACTTTGCCTTGGAGCTTTCTGCAAATCGAATCGGACTTAACAGTAATTTTCAACCTCAAACAAAACCAGCAAAACCAAACTCTCTCTCTCTCTCTCTCTCTCTCTCTCCAAGTCAAGATCAAAGTGTGGGTGGCATAGAGTTAGTCGAATTCAAGCAAGCTAACGCCATTGCATAGCCACGGAATTTAAGCAAAGCATATGCTATTAGTTGAGGTTATTAGTACCTTTGTGTTTGGGTAGACAAGTGTCTGTGTGGTGAAAATCCTAACTTGGAGCAGTTTCTGCTACGACAAAGAGAGAAAGAATGAACCCATTATGAGGAAATTGCCAGAAATTACCAGGAAAATTCGATAAGTTGACATAGTTACTAGTTGAAGATAGACAGAGATTAGAGAAAGCTAAAGAACCTCAACAGTGTTCTGAGCATTTTTCTTCGTTTACAGCAGCAGATCGGACTTCAATGGAATAGCTAATTATGTATGAGATGTCTAAAATATCTTGTTGAGCTGACTATTTGTAGAATATTTATTAAAACTGTGATTTATCTCTATCTTTACATATTATATTTGGAATTGATTTAATTTAAGGTTATCTGAATGACATTAATTGAAATTAACTCATATCTCTTGACAGGCCTTATTTATTAATTTTCTTGTTTTTAATCTCACGTTCACCTACCCTCTCTATTATAGAGGATTTTGTCATCGATCCAAAAAGTACTTGAAGCATCTAAATATACTAGTAAGATAAGTACAAGATATTCAATTAATTTTATTCAGTCGTCCAATACAGATCAAACGAATCCGGCAAATACAAGCACAATCTATTCAATCCTACCCACCCACGTAGGAAAATCGTCCTACTTCCTTGAAATTTCAATACGTTATACAAAACAAAAAGAAAATCAAACTTTTGACCATATAAAATCCAACAAAATTGAGTTGATTTTAAGCTAATAATAGATCATAGAAACACGGCGGAAGCCATGCCATGCCCCTCTCACAGAGGCATGTTATTGGTTGTTCTCATTCTTATTTCTGTAATATGTTTAGTATACGTGAAATAAATATGGGAAATGCGACAGTGCATGTGCAGCCATGTGATTTATTATGTTTTTTTACTTTTGGAATTCAATTTAAACTATGACATTATATGTTTGCATATAAGTAGAACAGAAAGCAGACAAAGATGAAGCTGAGGTTGATAAATTCATATTTATATATATAATATATATATATATATATATATGTGTGTGTGTGTTCTTGTCCAAATTCTTTTAGCAACTTGCCCTATATGTAGACTCGAAGTATGTGGTTGATGTGCGAGTATACTCGCTTTTTAATATTCACATCAATTATTTCAGATGCTCGACCTTCGAGCGAGCTTAGTGGAATGTAGCGATTCTAACGTTTCTTATAATAATAAAAAGAATATCTTAAATGTCATCGATATAGTTCTTGCCAAAGAAGTTCATAGAAACGCCATGTATCAAGCATTCTGATTGGTCGGCGGGTAGACTTTAGAGCATGCATGCATATTAGCTCAATGTTCCGACAAAACCATTGACGATGGAGTCCGCTTTGTATATTAGCATTGACTAGGGTTCGGTTCGATTTTCTAACATTTCGGTTCGCTTTTTCGATTTTCGGTTTTACATATACTTACAGGGCTAGGCAAACGGGTTCGGGTTTCGGGTACCCGACCCGGTCGGGTTTTTATCTGAATTTTTAAAAAAAACGGTATTAATTGGGTAAAGGGTTTAAACCCGATACCCGATTGCTATTATCGGGTCGGTTTCAGGTAGCTTTGAGCTATCCGAAATACCCGATCGGGTACCCAAGTTTTCGGCCCAACAATTTAGGTAATAACCAGCCCAACCGAAACGTTAGCCCCCTTTGTGCGTGCCTTTTGTTCTTCTTCTTCCTCATAATAGTTTGGAAAGCTTATTAAAATTCAGCCCAAAGGAAACCAGCCCATTAGACAAACAAAATCAAAAAAGGGGGTACCATTAAGAAGCAAGTTTTACAAAATTAACCAAGAAGAGGGTTCTGAGGTAACCCCCCATTTTACTCACTCAGCTCTGTAATGAAGAAGAATGGCTCTGCTCTGTTATTGAATTATAGCTATACCATCTTTTCTGTATCTCAGATATGGTGCGACGAAGGCTATCCAAGGTTAGTACAGAGACCCACGAAATAGCATTGACGGGGAAGATGAGCAAACACTGTGCTTGCTTCAAAGAAGACGAACTTGGCAGGTCGGGCCATGAGGTTTACGAAGGGTGCGATTACTACGCAAAGAGATGCAAACCAGGGTGAAATAATGGTTACGCTGAAGTTGAAGGAATTGAAATTAATTTAAGCATATCTAATTGTAAAAAAAAAAAAAAACAGGAAACCCGACCCGACCAGTGGGTACCCGACGGGTTTCGGCTACCTGATTGTCGGGTGGCCGAAATTAGATCGGGTCGGGGTCGGGTTTGAAAATCAATACCCGACTTTGTCGGGTACCCGACACGAAAAAACCCGAAACCGATATACCCGACCCCACCCACCCATATATGCTTAATTCGATACATTTTAATTTGGTTGGGTTCGTTTTTTTATAATTCGCGGGTTTTTCGGTTGGGTTTTTCGGTTAAGGATTTTCATATCGATAAAAAGAATTATGACTGAAAATACAAAAAATAATTTATGGTCAAGTTGTTATGTACATTTAAATCTACTTGTTGTGTACTAATAAATATATCTACATTAAAAAACAAAAATGTAGAATACACATTTGAATTGTGCTTAGATTTATCAGCTATCTTATATTTGTAATTGTGTTTTCAATAGTTTAGGAGTAGATTAGATATTTATACAAAGTCTATTTGGTATAAATAGATAATGTAACTATCGAATTCAATAGAGAAAGTTTTAGAATTTTATCCGAAAGGCTTGATAATTAAATTCTAGAGAGAGAACACCTTGCACTTTCTCACACTACACGAATTCTCTCTCACTGTTCATCAACGAGTTTTTCGACCGAAGGTTTGAATATCATAATTCACGTCGAATACTTAGAATTCCTACATAGGATCAATGGAGTTAATTAATCGGGACCTAACAATTGGTATCAGAACAGATTCTTATCTGTTTTGAAGTTGAATTGTTGGTTTTGGATCGAAATTCTATTTTGAAAAGTTTTTCTATCGTTCGAAAAACTTTTCGCGAACTGAATTTTCGATCCAAAGACTCAATTATGTGTTTTATTGTATGTACTTTGATGTCTATGTGCTCACAACAGTATTAGAAATCATTTGCGATTCGGTATCAGATTAAACTTCGAATTTGACTAAATTTAAATTCTTCTATATGTTACTGTTTGCGATGAACTTGAAGAACACGTTCTGATTTTGTTTAAATTCACCAGATTTTGCTTCATAACGTGTTAATTGTTTGTTCGTGCGTAATCGGTAGATAAATTCGAGCAATTACCTATAATTTCACTGCTTAATTGTTGTTTTTGAAACACTCTTAGGACAAATGCAGAGCATTCAATGCAGAGTACATACCATCAGTTTTAGCTGTTTCGGTGCTAGCGCATTGCAACCATGCTTAGAAGCAGAAACAGACCCCATTTGGAATGCGTTTAATGCGGTTTATGAGCGAAGTCTTCTTAGAGGAATGGCTACTTTTTCAAGTCTTAAGTATAAATAGTCAAGACTCGAGAAGAGAAGACAACTTTTAACATTCAAACATTCTTAAGAGCAAATCTTCAAGCCTATCAACGACTTCGAAAGTTCACTTCAGAAAATAGAGAGAGTGATTGTAAACCACATAATGTAGAAACTGTCAAAGTAGGTGGATACAATTGCCTAGTGAATCATTAGAATAGCTAAGTAGGTCTTAGCAGGTTGGTTACACGACTGTACTGTTATAACTGAAGATCAAGTGATCCTTCCTTGCGAGGACGATTGGAGACGTATGAGAGTTATCTCCAAACTTTCAGAAACAAACACTTTGTCCCAATACACACACATACACGAACCAGTTCACTAACCGGTTAATCACGAATTCCGCACAGAACAACTTGCTCGAATGGACTATCACTTAACGCTTCTACCGATCCAAAAAGCGGAAAAGAGGCGAACTTTTTATTACCCACCTAAACACGTTAACTGATCCTAACAGTATAGTGCAAGGTGGGTGCTCGTGCGGGTGAAAATAATATATAGAAAATAATTTGTTCAATTGATGCCATTTGATATTCATATATTTCCACAACAATAGCACAAACTAACAATTAACTTTACTAGAATACAACATATTATACGTTGGTAACTAAAGAAAGTTTTGCAATACCTCTTTTTATTAATCTTTTATAAAGGTATTTTGATGGGATCGGCTTTTAGGTCTTTTCTCTAAATTTAAGTCTAAATGAGAACTTGAAGCTTATGTTTTATACTTACACGGTCACAAGTCTATTTTAAAGTTGAACTAGAGCACGATACAAAAGCCCCTGGATTAAATTGTTTCTGCATATCCTTTGGCTACGTGGCATTGACGACGCGGTAGGTATAGGATGACGAAAGTGGGGCTATGCGACATAATAAAGTACGAGGGCATTCTAATAAATTACTATTGTCATCAACACAAAGTATCAAACCATCTTCAATTCGATTTTTCATAATAAAATAAAATAAGATATACACACAATTGGTAATAAATGATTCTTGATCAAGGCCAGCATTCGACCATCCATTACAGCACAACCGACAATTAAACTGAGCAAAAATGGAATCAAACTGGGTACAGGAAAAAATAAAGAAATAAAATAAATTTCCATATAAATGGAATCATTCTCTATACCTCTCTTGAATTATGATGCCAAACAAGCCTCCCAAAACAACCTATCTCTTTCCCTCTCACTCATCATTTCTTCTTTTTCTTCTTCTTCAACAGACTCCTCACACTGATCAACAACACCTTCATCGAATTCAGAATCACGGTGATACTCATGTTGCTTATGTTTGAGTTCCTCTAATTCTATATCACAATCGCAAATGTAGTCGTATGTATACATATACTCATCATCATGGCTTGAAGATTGAGCATCATCGTCGTCCACCACCGTTGGATCTGATTCGAAAACAACATCATCGACGGCCTCGGAGTCACCACTCGCCTCAAATAACATGTAAGAAGATAAATCCAAAGACATTATCCTTCTGTCTGACCCATTCATTTTCTGCTCTGCAAACAACAAATATGCAAGAAAGCTTAGGAACGGTGATTAATGTTCGATATTAAAAGAGCTGAACTAGCAATTGCTGTGGCGTATATATAATACATAATTCATCGTGTCCCTGTTCTGTATTTCATTGACAAAATCTATCTATATATATATAATGTGTTTTCTCCGTGTTAGTAGATCGCGGTTGAAGATGTATTAATTTAAGGTGCGAAGAACGTGCAATTATTGAGTTAGTTTCCAGAAGGAAAGGGACTTGTCAGTAAAGCAAAGCTGCTAGCCTATAATTCATGACCCCATTTCGTACATGTCAATTTAATATTACTAGTTTTTTGCCCGTGCAATACACGGGTCTTAATATCATAGATAATGTAAAGTACTATTATATGTTAATACAAAAAACGCAAATAATATTATAGATTTTAAACTATAAAATCGTAAAATGAATAAGTTAACGTATATATAAATCAAAATGTTATATGTAATGAGAAAAAATACACAGAAATCGCTAATGACATCGTACTCTTGAAGACCCAATAATTATACTCCTCCTCCCAATCGACTCTAAAAATATGTGAAACCTTGACTTCATCATCACTTGATTTTGGCGCCCTCAGTATAAACACAAACTTCGACATCAGACGATTATTAACGTAATCTTCTAGTAGGAATGGTCCATCATCTCCACCCTATAATATTGTCCAAAAAATAAATTTAAGACCCATGGAAAAATTGAACCGTGAAAGGATTTATACCTCAAGGTAAATCTGCTCTAATTCCGATGCTGATATGCCTAATATGACCTTAGCATGGTCATTCCAGCATGTCAACTGTTTGGAACCAGATTTGTCACTAATTGTTGTCTTTAATATATATCTGTAGGTCAAACAATAACTTTGCAATAAAAATTAAGAGAATATAATTTTATTATGATCACATACGTGCATTTATATGTCGAACGAAGTGAGTACCTCGGGATAGTGTGTGTAACCAACCTATTGCAAGGTATGCAATAACCATCCGCGACCTTGTTTACCTTACAGAGCGGACACGATTCGTACCATATTGTCGCCATTTCTATATGAGTTATACATGCGCATACACGAAAGCACCGAACCTGCATAAAAATAATATATTATATTATTAACATGATATGACGAATACTTTATTTCGCGGATAAAGTAAGGGAATATTACGTTCTCAATGACACGGTAATCATTTAAGTTGATTGGAACAGCATCAAGCAAGCTGTATAATTGATGTAGAGTGTTTCCCCGTCTTTCATTCAACAAAATATGGTTTCGTGCAATAGTATCCCAATCATACCTGACAAACAATAATGATTTAGTGTAGCAATATGCAAAGGGAATAACTCTGCTAAATCTTGTTGTGTTTAGATACGCACCTAAAGCGGTTATCATATTAAAAAATACGTTGCAGAATGAAAAGAAATTTGTGATATATAACATGTAAAAGAAATTCCTCTAAACATGTTATAAATTGTTGTACTAACCATCGAAATTCTTTACTTCAACTCTCAATACTGCCAGAATCTGAATCTTTGTTGCATCAAATAAAAGTTTATAATCTCCACTCGTGGCAAAGTTTCCCCATAGTGATACCTTTATTACATTCGTGCTGCAAAAAAAATTATCATCAAATTATTTAATTGGAACAACATTATTATTGGGATATTCGACGTATTACAGGAGTACCTCATGTCACAAATTAAGATGTTTCGAACGTGAGTTTCGACAACCGTGCCATTCTTTTTCTTGAAACTAACATTTTCCAAATCACCAACATAAACCACAAAGCCAATCGCATCTGCAACGAATGTTGAAAGAGAATCTGATTAATAATGTTTAGTGACTACTTGGAAAAACAAAATGAGGATTACTCACCAACTAAGTGGTCCTTGTGCGTGGCATACTGATGAATTCTACTTAGTTGATCAAACCGAAAGTTGTGTAGAGGGACATCATCATCAATGCTTGTTCGTGTATCCACAATTTTGGTATTTCGATGAAAATTCAACCTATAATCATTCCGCACAGGCCAATCCAAATCTGAAGCAGCGTCCACGCTTAAATCATTAATGCAATACATGGTCCCTACTTTCAGAATATGAAGATATTTGTCAATATCATCATCGTATAAAGTTACTTGTATTTCCGTTCCCTGAAAAAAAATGGTTAATAGATAACACAATGGAAGAGCCTTGAATGATAAATTTAAAACTTAAGACTTGCTGAATATAAATTTCATACCTCAACATCAATGAAGATAAAATTCTGTACCCTAAACTCTTTATTGGATCGTACTCGAGTATGAAGATTATAACGCCACAATAAACGCCCACGCAAATGCCACGTATAATTGTATGGGCATATTTGTCTAACTGGTTTGTATGTTAGATGTGCCATCTGCAATTATTAAAACAATTTATTGTAGAGTTAATTATATTAATATATAAATATTTTAAGATATTAAGCATAAGATTAATACAAACTTAAAAAATGTTTTTAAAACCAAAAGATTGAAATTTCAAATAATACTGTTCATTACATGCTGGATATAACTTCATTGTACACAACATTCTTGGTAATGTTTTCTGGCAAATCGTTCTTGTTGCGTATTAGAATCTTGAGCCCACTTGGTGATGTGACACGGGAAAGCGCAACATAAAGTTGACCGTGGCTGAAGACGGGATTTGGAAGATATAAACCAACCGCATTCAACGTCTGTCCCTGACTTTTATTTATCGTCATTGCAAATGCCAATTTGATAGGAAACTGTCTTCTTCTTATGGCAAAACATGTATCTTGGTTGGAGGGTGATAGATCAATCCGTGGTATGAGTACATTCTCTCCCGTCTTTGGCCCCGACATTACTTGTGCTTCAATCACCTTATCTCCTAGGTTGTAAATAACCAATCGTGTTCCGTTACATAAACCAATCGACTGGTTCATGTTACGCAATAAGATGACAGGTGCTCCTACTTTCAGTTCTAAACAATGGTTGGGAAGGCCCGCATAATTTGTAGAATGTAGCAACTCTATAGGATTCATTTCTTCCACCGACTCATCAGATTCCGATGAACATATCCTATCCGAACTTAAGTAATTTCGAGAACTTCCTGGAAGCATTGATAATATCATAGAGTTGATACTATCAACACCACTATTGGTGGGCGCTAATATTGCCCGTTCCTTTAGATAAACCAAATCGGAATACCTCGTTGTAAGGTCTTCGTAAGTTGCGGAGATTAACGTTTCGATCCCTCGAGCATCATCTTTTATTAAGAACTCCATCGGAATATCAATCCAATTTGGCTCTCCATTGCGTGTTACAGATCTTCCAGGAAATCTACCATCCCCTATTTCTAAGATCCATTTACTGAATTGTGTCATTCTCTGTAAATATTCACTGGAAATATCACCACCGAAAAGACGCATGTTTATTTCTAACTTCATTAATCGACAGTTGCTCCAAAAATTTGCACGGTGCAAAGTAGCTGCGACAATTGATTCTCGACCACCACGTGCGACGACTGGTAATATTTGCCTGAAGTCGCCTCCTAGTACAAATAGTTTTCCACCAAATGGCAAGTAATTGTCACAAATATCCCTAAAGTGACGATCAACGGCCTCAAATGCGAGTCGATTGGTCATGGGAGCCTCATCCCAAATTATCAACGACGCGAGTCGCGGGGTGATGTTTTCTCAAATGAACAAACGGAATTCTCAGCAGGATTTAGTGGTATCTTAAACGTAGAATGAGCAGTCTTACCACCAGGCAATAATAAGGCAGCAATTCCCGACGACGCAACTGCAATAACAACATGTCTTTCGGACCTAAACTTTGATATCAGAGTATTCCATAAGTAGGTCTTACCTGTTCCACCACTACCATAAACGAAGAATAAGTCACCACGATTTTGTGTGTGAGCCCCCATAATTGTAGAAAATACTCTATATTGATCTGCATTTAGCCCCCGAGCAAGACGATCGTAATTTTCCATCTCTATTGATGTATCATAATCGAGTTCGTCTCTTATCAATCGATTGGTGGCGCATTGAGCATCTTCCAATGATGGTTGCGGCATATGTGGATAATCTTTCAATGACTTGCCATTTTTGTTGAGAATATGTTCAATCTCGAGAATACCCAAATTGCGTCGTTCTTCGTCTGAGAGGCGCAATTCGAAATTATTATACTGACGTCGTATCATGTGCTCAATATCATCAGTCATACTTGACCAATGTGTTTCCCATAGTCTTGTTGGATCGGCTACTTCGGTGAACATCAATATGGAGCAAAACATGTCTCTAAGTTGTGCACCAGTTGTCCAAGTAGTTGCTTCTGTTAAAGCATCATGCCATTCGTTGTTGTCGTCGAGCATGCCTAATTCAAGACATGCCGCCTGAAAGGTCGGTTGTAAGACCCCCTTACCGTTCGTATGTCCTCATATGACACTGCACCACGGACTTTCATAAGGAGTATCCTGAGATAGTAACGCTCACCTGCATTTGGATGCGTAAAAGGTAGTCTTCCTATCGACACTCTTTGTTGTCTTTTTTTCCACAGTTTACTTCGACGATCCCATACCCATTCGGTTGGAAATTCCGAATATGTTAAAGATCGATATGTTAAATATCGAGCTTCTTGATACCGCCTATTTGCCTCAAACCACATGGTCAACATGGTGTTTTGAGGCTGATTAATAACGTCATGTAGATCATCGTTGTCATGGAAGACAACGTTTTGATCGCCTGGCAAATGAAACTGCAACCTTTCAACAGACGGATATTGATGTTGTAGATCAAAATCAAAAATCCTCCAACTTGCTTCTATGGTGACACGTAACGACAATCCAAATATTGCTTAATTTCATCTACACGCTGTGGTTGTGCCCCAAAAATATTGTTTCGATCGCCGCTCTCTTCAATGACAAATGTAGCTCGATCATGGCCTTTGTGTATGTAAAATAGGGATGAGGATGGTGACTGACCAACCATCTGTTCCATAAGGAAATAGCAATGGATATTGGAGAGGCATATAAGCAGGATGAGTCTCATTTGTCCTTTGTAAAGCACCACTGCATGTTTGTAGAATAACGTCTCTATGTCCCAATTCCTCAGTACAGTCACCTACCAACAGAGCAGCGACTTCACTTGATGTTGGGCGCGTATATTGCCTGCCTTCTCTTGCTTGAATAATGCGTATACGAAGATTTATGTTGTTATGTTGTTCGACCAACATATCTCGTGCACTCCGAAAACAGAAACATAGGGATTTATATGATCGAGCATGTGTTGAAGGTCACGGAGTATATCGCCATTTATGTCTGAAGTGGTCGACGATCCCATAGCATTAAAGCGATTGGAAACCTCATTATCAGTGTCATATATACAGCTGAGCGAATTTAGGGCCAGTACCTGGTTCGGGGAGTAATGACCCGATTAGGTGGTAATTGCTACCACCAATGCGAAAAACATAAGGTCCCCTACCATCGTTAACACTGTTGTCGATCTGGCCCCCCATTGAAGTGAATGCCAATAATGAATTGTACATTCGGATTTTGTCTTTGAAGACTACCTGTGATAGAAGGGACTGAAGGAATGGTGGTGACACTGGAAGATTTGGTAGTCGTACTTGACCATTTCCGCAACACAAATGAAATCTTGGATTTCTTAAGCTACTGTCTCGAACTTTTTCAGATACCCACATGATGGCATTGCAATTCGGGCACTTTGTATTTCTATGACCAATATCTGAGCGTTGCGAGAAAGAACATCTCCTACTTGTGGTAGAAGATTCTACAAAGTTTTGTTTTGAATTGAATTACTAAACGGTGAAAATATTGACTACGAACAAACATATACAAATTAATAATTTTTTACCAGCTTGATTGCGTGGTATAATAGGCTGAATATTGGCAGAATGCCGTGCACGATTATTGCGAAGAACTGTCATACTGAAAGCTCGAGCTTCCCGTTGTAGTGACAATTGATGCATTCGTCTTGCTTGAATATTATGATTTGGAGGGATATTGGATCCGCAATAACGTGCCTCCATAGTTATTATTACAGTTATTGACAATCTACGAACTAAAAGGATTAGTAATTACTAACGGAAACGAAAATAATGACTGCTACCTTATATGGAATGCTCATTGAAAATTATATCATGGAATTCTCATTGAATATTAGATCTTATATCTCATTGGAATTACCTCCCGAAAGTCGACTGTTTTAAACTTCGTTGATAGTCCAAGTTGATTCTTGATACCTGCACATTTAAAGTTGAAGTATAGTGTAATAATAATAATTGAGAGCCAAATGTATTTGTTGTCAACATTACCTTCTGAAAGTCGAAGTTTTTGAAACTTTATAGATAGTCCAAGTTGATTCTTAATACCTGCATCTTTGAGTGTCAAACGTTTGTTAAAGGAACATTAAATTAACGTCAGAATTTATCAAAACAGTACACATACAATAAGATTGAAATTTAATGAAAACAAACTCAATAATTGGCTTATAAATTCAAAATCAGATATCATCAAATTATTGTGGCTGAACATAGAAAGGGAAATGTAAATTGAAATACACATATGGCTGAACATAGAAAGGGAAAAAAAATAAACTGTCATGTTAAACGAAAATAATAAACAAACATGCTTAGTTGTTGAACATGTTTTTTTTATTAGGGAAGTCATCAAATTATGGTAGAAGAACACATGAGGAACTTATGTTGGAACTTAGTGAATGCACGCGGTTGTATTGTAAATGCAAGAAAAAGTATTCAGTTTACCTACAAATGAAAGAAACCGAAGGGCATATGAATACGGTAAACAAATATAAGATATGGTATATATATCGTCAAAATTGATTCTTAACACCTGCATATCTACATTTGAAGTATGGCGCAATAATAATCTTTGAGAGCCAAATATTTAATTAAAAAATCAGTTTACATATGCATTATATAAATCGACGGCAGATGCAAATACTAAAAGAAAGGAAACTAATGGCGTAATTTTTTATTAGGGATTGACATAACCAATAATGAGAACATACACACAATTGGGATTGACATAACCAATAATGATAAGAAAAGAGGCGAGTCTAAGCTATCGTCGCACTAATATCAATCGGATTCTGATATCATCCACAACATCGTAAATTTATGTGAAAGGAGAAAAATAGAAGTAAGTACCCACATGTATTTATACCTTTTACAGAAAGCGGTACGTAAATAAGAAGTCCGGATACTAATAATTTATTGTATTATTATAATAAACCATAAATTTAAAGCTTATTATAAAAGCAAGGAGGAAAAACACAAAAACAACCGATCTGACAGATATAAGCTATAAATATCTGAAAGAAAAGTTGCCAATATTAAACATTATTCGTGCACGGTATTGATTATTTATGACTCTTTATTTTTATTGGAATCAACGTTAAGCAAGAAATATATTTAAAAGCCTGTGAACTATCAAATCAGGTACTATAAAACTTTAAAAAGTGATGATAATAAATACATAAGGAGGCTTACTCACATATTGGAATTTGAAGATGGTAACTTCTTTATCTGACGAAACATAAATGGAGAAAAAAAGATGTCAGGCATGTATGCGCAAAGGTATTATATTAAACACGCGTCATATGAGAACACCATCATCAAAGAAATATTGATATTTATTATAACAACATCGATTACAGTTGGAAAAGTAAGCAACTATTCTTTGCATTAGGAAAAGAAATATTGGAAGTCGATAATTTACCTGTTGACCTGTTGTACCTGGCCGTCGTCAGAATCATTGCTGCCATGCCATCTCACATACCCAAATTCAATAGTTCCACCAACTGATGTGATAGTTTGCAGATTAAATTAATTGAGCGCAGGTAAGGTATTATATCTATCGGTACGGTATACCGTACCTGATACCGTTTACCGTACCGAATTTCGGTATTGAAAAAAATCATACAATACCAAATTTCGTATACCTTAATTCGATACGGTATCATATCGAAATCGATACGGTATCGGTATCATACCTTCTATACCATTAATTTTGTGCCTCACTCGTTAATTCGTTTGTTTCAATTTTTAGTCAATTCAAACTCCTTAGGATAAGATGGATTATTAATACCAAATTTTTCAAAGATTTTTAATTCATAAAATAATTTACATGTTTAGTGTCTCATTACTAAGACAAAGAACTGTATAACTACAAAATACAAATTATATAGAGATTTAAAAATTGTTATTTAAAAAAATTAGTGAAAAGTAATTGCATTGCATCGCTTTCAAAATCTGTACCAAAATTGTAACTTGACTTGTTAGGTAAATATGGTGGACCGTCAATAATCTTAGGTTGGGTATAGTTAATAATTTATCATAGAAGATCCTTATAATATTTTTACCCATTTGATTTTTTTAGAATAATATAATATGTGTATATATATATATAATATTAAAATTTTGTATTTCGGTACGGTATAATCGGTATACCAAATTTTCATACCATTACCGTACCGAAAATTTTGGTATGGTATCATACCTTACCAAAAACTTCGGTATACCAAAATTTTCGATATTTTCGATACGTTACGATACGATAAGGACGGTATATATTTCGGTATATTTCCCCAGCCCTAATTATATCTGTCTTTGCTTTGCACTAACTGGTCACAAACTGGGCCTATCGTGGGTGGGGTGGTTATTGTTCAATATTTTATTGTAAGAAACACGGATTACCATTGTGGAAGTTATGTGTTTAATTAATTTATTGTTAATGTAAGTAAAAAGCCTATGGACACGTGTCCACATTACAGAAAACATACATTTCTATTTATATATAAGATTTATTTTAATTTTATTTACTAATCAATTTTTATATTTTTTATATTTATAAAAAATTAAAGAGAAATATGTCATTAATTATGTGTTTATTAATAAATATGACATTAATTAGATATAATTAATGAATCATCAATTAGATATTAATATTTATTATCCATTTAGTATATATTATAATATATATATATAATAACTTAAATTGGGGGCCGCCCCGCCCCGCCAAAGCCCGCGCGGACCTAAAAATCGCAGGATTGAAATTGCGGCTGCCATCGGCATCTGTTTTAACAGAAACAATATTTGACTCTTGCAAATAATTTTCTTGTATGAAAAGATGGTCGGAATTGGTTTGCCTTTTTTGACAAGTCGCAAGCACCGTTGTAATGTAAATTGATAAAAGATGATATACAATAAACAAATAGTAGCTTCCAATTTTGAGGAGTGGACCAGAAATCTATTATCTAATCCTTCTATCTATTCAAGGCCATCAAAGGTTATTTCACAACGTGATATTATTCGGTTGGCAAGTTTGACCTTTTACTTTTCGGAAAACGATGAAAAGCGGCGGTGTACTAATTACTTTTCAGATACTAAACAAAAACGAAAGATATATCCTGCGAACATAATTACGATTTCGAGATGACTATAAATTTTAATACAGCCCTCCCCGTAAAGAACGAAGCAGATAGATCGTCAGTGCCAAAATCTGTCACTGTTTCCGCTGTATCATTACATCCTAAATAGGTCTAGATCAGCTTTCGTCACTAAACTTGGGAAATATTTTTAAATATAATTAAAATAAGTTTACAAAAAATTAAAGACTATAACACTATTTTAATGTCGAAATAGTGTGAACTCTAAAAATAGAATATCAGTGTTCATTAACAGTATAATAATGTTCAATATAGAGTCTTGTTTGAGTAGAGATGTCTTATATTTTAGTAAAAAATTCGTCGCGAAAATATAGAAATCGACAAAATAACAACACACAAAGATTCAACGTGAAAAACTCTGGGAAAAAAACACACCGGCACAAACCCGTAAGAAATCCACTATGTGAACCTTACGCACAATCACATAATTTTCTACTCTCGCCTACGCCCAAACTCGACAACGACAACCAAAAAGCATCTCTACACGCTAACTTAAACTGTCACCCAAAGGGATCCTAGATTAGCCGTTGACACACATAACTATCTACTGATTTTATGTCGTGTCTAAATCACTGGGTCTAGCTCTCCTTAGGAGAATTAACCCTCATGCCTTCTAATTTTATGCTATGTGGAATAAATTAAAAAAGCACAACCGGGTCGAAGCCCAACATTAATTAATAAGCATGAGCATACATACATGATGCATCTTTGATGGAATGACATTAAAGGTGATGGAAAGGGCATTACAACTTTATTAAAGATGCAATAACAATACGAGATAATAAAAATTTCAGCGACGAAAAATTGTTGACTCTGGCTTTTGAGGTTTATTGCATCTTAACATATCTTCTCTATTGAACTTGATAAGGTGGAATTATTTTGTTAATTCTCTTGGCAACGTATCATCAGACTGGTATTGATGATCTGGTAATTCATGTGGTTGCAAGGCCATATACGACTACATTGCTCCTAATTGCTGAACTTATTATTTGGGCATCGTAACTTGGTAGATGCGCTCAAGTTGTCTTTCAATTTTACTACCATGGTATGTAGATAATCGTGCGTAAGTTAAGTTAGCGCATCGAACACTCATAATTTACGATTTGAGGGTGGTGGTACCTTAACACCTTTCTTTTTCATTTCGGCATTGAATTCTCATGCAAAACGCGCCCTAGAAGAAATGACGCATATCATTTTTAATGGGGTACATCTCTACTCCATTTCCATCTCATTGATTAGATTTTTCTTCTGTTCTTGATAAAGTCATCTAGTTGTCCATGTGTTCTCTAGGTTATTTGTTCATTGCTATCTCGACATTAGTTCAGAGATTCGAATGGTGTCTTCGGGTGTGTAGGTGATGTCTTATCCCTATCTCTTATTACAAGATTGGTATCTGATAGTTCATGGGTGGAGATCAATTGGAAAAATAAGTTACAAATAACGGAATTTAGGGGAAGAAACTACCTGATTAGAATTTTAAAATAGGAATTAGTACCTAGGAGTATTAGTTTCATTTGTGCATATGTAACCTAGTTACAAAATAGATTTTGGAGGGATCCGACTCATAAGTCTAAAATCCCGTTAGGTATTTATCTCTAGAATCCCCATAATATATATATATATATATAATGGAAAATAAATTTATATAGATGTGACATTTGATATAAATAACTTAAATTAATGTTATGAAAATAAATTATAAAATAATTATTGTTTAATTCATGTGGTTAATAAATTAGTTTTGCAAATTTAATGTATTTCTCATTAGGGGGTGTAAAAGAGAGTGTGAATAGTAGGATCCATATTAATATGATGATACGCCATGTATTTTTGTTAATTAGACAGTTAATTGTTAAAAAAGTTTCAAATAGGTGTAAAGGTTCTGACAATTTACTTAATCATTATAATATTTTACATTTAACATATAACTAATCAGTCTAAAAGAAAGGTGATAGGACATTACATTTTCATATGAGATCATGGTTTCAATTATGCTTGGAACTCAACCACTTTTGTCGTCATTGCCCAAGATAATTTAGTCATGCTTAAAATCGGTGTCGTCTGTTGGAAAATAGAAACGAATAAAATAAGTGCTTCTCATAATCGCCATCGTGATATAAAGTCGCTTCAAGCCTTTCATTGTAAACATTGAGCTTCAAATTCGAGAGCGTGGGATACTTGTACAAACATGTAATGTAACTAAACTGTCCTAAATCGAATGATGACGACAAAAAAAGAAAACGGGATTTAAGGCAAACTATTTTTCCCTCACATATACTGCCAAAGTCTCATTACGTTTTTCTGAAACGAAAACACGGATGAAATAAAGCTGTTTGCTTCCCCTCACGTTCACATATACATGTATAAAAGTAGTATAGTTGATCACTTCCTTTATCCACAAATAAGCAAAAAGAGAATACATATATACAACTAACAAATTTATTTTTGCCAATGGTATTCCTTCATCTTCCCTTTCCAAAAAGAGTGCAGCGTCGTTCACTGACGTTTCAAAGAAAAATCTCATTCTGCAAAAATATGTCAAGAAAACAATAAAAGAGAGCATTATTTCAACGACAGTGGGTCCCACGAATTTCCTAGTATTAGGCTCTAAAGATACAAAGATGGACGGGACCCGTGGGACACCACGTGACCGACACGTGTTTTCGGAACCTACTATTACACAGCGGATAACGACAAAGCTCAATGCGCGCCATTTCACAATCGGACAAAAGTAAGGGGTGTGCATATGAGTTGATATTGTAATCGGATATACCGAATTACCGAAATTCAGTAGAAATCTAACCAACCGAAAAAGTTAGGTTGGAAAATTGGTTCGTAAAAGAAAACGGTAATTCGATTCGCTACAGATTTTTATTTTGGTAAATTCGGTATTCCGAATTATCGAAATTTTTAAATTAAAATATATTGAATATTAGTGACATATAACTATAATGATATAAAATTATATGTCTTAATTTAAATATTACTGATTTTTTTTTAAAATTTTTGTTTATTGCAAAGTCGGTTATTTCGGTAAAAAACGAATTTACCAAAAAAAATGGGTAAAAACCGAATATCGAACCGGCAAATTCGGCTTGGTATTCAGTTCTTACAATTGGCGTACTGAAATCAAAATTTCGGTTCGTTTCGGTACGGTTTATACCAAATGAACACCCTAGACGAAATAGTTTGTGAAATTGCACTCGACGCCACCGTAGATATTTTAATTGCTGTTAGGTCCTTCCTTTTACAATGTTGTTCGTTCGAAGGCGTAGTTAAACGTAATTGAAGAGATTGTCGGTATATTATTTTAATTTAAATATATAATTTCTTTTGGCTTATAGAACTCATCTCAAGTTAGTACTCAGTAGCATGCATATATATATAATATATATATATATATATATCAATTTGATCATAAAATAAGGAATAAATTGAATGTAATTATTTATTTTAATCATATAAGTCACATGAAATAACGATAATTTATAATTTGGTGGGATATAGAATTAAAAATATTTAAAAAATAAATAGAAAATTTGTGAACCAAAGGGTTAAAATTTGGGGGCATTTAAAGTTCAGGCCCCAACATAACTTCATTTAGATTTTAGGACCCTATCTGAAAATTCATAGTTTTAAGGACACGATTTCTACAGAAACACTTAAGGGTTCTGCTGTACCACTTCTCTGTTCAACAGTACCACTTCATCGGTCTACAGTACCACTTCACTGTTCACCAGTACCACTTCATGAGTCTACAGTACCACTTCATGATCTAGTACCACTTTCATGTACACTGTATACCACTTGCGAAAATTTAGGTCCTTATCTCTAAATTTCATAAAAATTGGGTCTTTAAAACTATAAATTTTCTTACAGGAATCTGAAACCTAATTTAAAATATATTTTGGAGCCTGACTCGTAATTTGCACTAAAATTTGATTGGCCAATTTGGGCGTAGAGGGGACGTCATTATTTGGGAGAGATGATTTCGTGGTGCATGCGGGACCCACTATACCCTAGTTTGTGGCATGATGCGTTTTTTAGCACTTCGTGTAAAACACGTTTGACAGCTTTGTGAAATCGCTCGCGTAGGGAGATTTGGTCATTAGGGGATTTAGATTGGGTTGGGGATTGCGCCACGTGGATTTTTGTATTGACTTTTACGGGCTAATTAATTCCAAAACCATCTGTATCCTTTTACATTTTTGGACACAAATCGCCTTATTTTTATATTTCTTCAAGCCAAAACGTGTGTTGCATTTTGTTTCCACATCACGGAATGATAGAAAAAAATATAATTTTTAACCAATAAGCAAGAGAAGGAAATAAAAAACGATCATCCATATCCATTTTTCGGAAGGTATTCCCTCGCCAAACGTCCGTTTCTGTAGAAATTCGGACCGGGCCTCCGATAATTATCCGTCATCGAGGCCGACGCACACATGCCACACATGAAAAGGGGTTCCGGTGTAAGTTTGATGATTTTCCTTCCTAAAACCAATTGATATTAGGAGGAGTTGCATATCAAGCTTATATACTCATTCAATTATTTGGTAATTTTCGACGTGGGACATTTTGTCCTCACACGTGACCATCTCAACTGTCTCCCACGTTTAAGCTAAGTTCATTTATGAACTGATCCATGTGTATCCTCTTAAGTCGAGTCCAAAGTGAAATCTAGACCACCCACTTATCATCTCTCAAGCTTCTTAAGGATGGGTCATGTGTTAAGATAAGACATGGTGTACGACTGTTAGATTACTTTAATTAAACCCACTAAAGTTGAAAAAAAAATGTCGGAATTAAACTTTGGGTTCAGTTTCAGGATAGTGTAAATGTCATTTTCTCATTTTTAGTAAAAAATGACAGAATATTTCTTAATTACTAGTAATTTTTGCAAACTCAACTATATAATATATAAAAATTTTTGCACACTCATCAGATGCGCATTCATATGTAAATGTATCGTATTAATTTTATTTCAAATATTTAATAAAATTATAATTAATAGTAACTATCTATATTTATAAGTATATAAAAGGAACATTTTGATTAATTATGAATTAAATAAAAATAAAAGGATAAATAATAGTGGGTATTTTTCTATTTTATTAATATTTTAAGAAAAAACGAAAAGATTAAATTGACATAACAAAATGGTAGTTGATAGCCACTTTTAACATAACTATATTACTCGTGCAATGCAAGGTGGTAACTGTCTATAATTATTTTATATTAATAAATAATTATTTATAGTGAGAAGTGTGATAGTGAGTACTTTTTAATATTTACTATCTTGTTTTAAATTTATTATAATTAAATATTATGGGACATGACCATAGGAGGATACGGACATTTAGATAGAATAGATACATATATTAATTGTAAAATAATAATTAAGAATGGCAAACTTAATATAATAAAAATATGTGGCTGGTTTACTTATTAGTTTTTAAAATTAAGTTAAATTGGAGGACCAAAACGATTTATCTCAAGCCATGACTTAATAAAAAAGCATAGATGGTGAGTATGAACGAGTTGCATATACGCTACTTATAAAACGAGTTAATTATACTATAATAAATACTAATAATGCTAATTATATACTACCTCCGTGGCAAACGATTTTGTACATTTGGAATATGGCACGGTTTTTAAGAAATTAAATATTTTAATAATATAGAACCATTAAAAGGTAAAAAAGTGTATATTTTGACACGTCTTTTAAGAATATTTAATAGTATTATATTGATTATTTGTGCTAGTTTTTTGCTATAAGTATCAAGAATAGGGAATCGATCTGTTTTGAGAGCTTGTGTAAATAAAATGTGTTTCTCGTCTATTGGAAAACTGATACAGATCGAGTTTATATACAAGAGGGAAAAATAAAAGACCGTTAAACTCTAAACCGACTTATCACTAATAGCGTTATTCTCACTTATAGGAACGCTATTAGCTACAGCGTCTTTATCAATACTGATGACGTTAAAATATTAAAAATGGGAAATGCGATTTAAATAGCAGGCGCGCGCACAGCAAATTGAGACTCACGCCCGTGACTCTCGATGAAGATAACCGTGACGCTTGGCAGTAACTCGGCTGTTGTAGCTCACGCCCGTGACTCTTGATGAAGCTAACCGTGACGCTCCGCAGTAACTCGGCTGTTGTAGCTCACGGCCGTGACCTTTGATGAAGCTAGCCGTGATCTTCAGACTGTGAAGTTTCAGACTCTGATTTTGTGTTCTTGGAGCTCAATACCCCCCGCAAGATGGATGATACAAATTCCGGACAGCCATCTTGAGTAGGGCTCGTTGCAACAGTGGCCCGGTTAGAGGTTTGGTAAGAACATCGGCAACTTGATGTTCTGATCGCACAGGTAAAAGTCGGACAGAACCGTGGAGGACGTGATGGCGGATGAAATGGCAATCGATTTCGATGTGTTTGGAGCGTTCATGGTACTTTGGGTTGGAGGCGAGCTGTAATGCCGACAGATTATCGCAGTAGATGATTGGAATCTGAGAAACAGGTAGTTTAAGTTCCTGTAAAAGCTGCTGAAGCCAAAGAACCTCGCTCAAGACTGATGCAAGCGCCCTGTATTCAGCCTCCGTGGATGATCGAGACACAGTGGGCTGTTTCTTCGCCTTCCAGGTGATCAATGAGTCCCCGAGAAAGGTACAATAGCCGGTGACTGATTTCCTCGTGTCCTTGCAGGCCGCCCAGTCAGCATCCGAGAAGGCCCTAATCTGCAAATTCAAGGAAGAACTCATAAAAACTCCTTGACCTGGAGAGCCTTTTAAATACCTGAGGAGGTGGTGCGCGGTCATGAGGTGTCCTGTGCGCGGGGAAGCGATATACTGGCTAAGTTTGTGGACAGTGAAAGCGATGTCCGGCCTCGTGAAGGTGAGGTAAAGCAAGCGTCCAATCAGTCTTCTGTACTTGAAGGGGTCTGAGAGCAGCTCACCATCTTCAGCAGAGACTTTTCCATTCGGGTTCATGGGCGTAGACAGGGGCTTGGAGGCTAAATACCATGTGTCTTCCAAGAGTTGGATGGTGTATTGGCGCTGTGAAATGTAGATGCCTGCCGTGCTGCGAGCAATCTCAATTCCAAGGAAGAATTTTAAGTCACCAAGGTCCTTCATTTTGAAGCAGCTGCTGAGGAATTCCTTTGCCCGCTGAATTTCTGCAAGTGAGGGACCGGCGAGTATGATGTCATCTACGTACACTAGTAGGATAAGCATTTGATCGCCTTCTCCTTTGATAAATAAAGTATGGTCAGACTGGGTTTGCCTGAAACCAAACTTGCTCACTGCCGCTGTGAAGGTCTGGTTCCATTGCCTTGAGGATTGTTTCAATCCGTAGATAGACTTCTGTAGTTTGCAGACCATTCTGTTCTGCCCTTTTCTCTGATAGTTGGTGTAGAATCCTTGCGGAAGGTCCATGTACACATCTTCTGTAAGTTCACCATTTAGGAATGCGTTATCAACATCCATTTGTATTAAGTGCCATTGAAGCTGTGCTGCCAGGGACAAGATAAGCTTAATAGTATTTGGTTTTGCAACGGGTGAGAAGGTATCTATGTAGTCCACGCCTTCCAATTGGTTATACCCTTTGGCCACAAGGCGAGCCTTGTGTTTTTCTACCTGTCCATCAGAATTGAACTTTAATTTATATACCCATCTGCACCCCACTGCATTCTTGCCTGCTGGTAAAGGCACAATGGTCCAGGTGCTGTTATTTTCAAGGGCCTCAAACTCGGCTTGCATAGCTGACATCCACACTGCATGTCCTGAGGCTTCAGCAAAGCTTCTAGGTTCCTTTGCCATAGACACATTGCAGATCATGGTTTGATATTGGTCTGAAAAATTCTGATATGTCAGGACCTTGGATAATGGGTATAACACTTTCTTCTCAACCAGTGTGCTACAATGGTAATCCTGCAGGTAAGAGGGCTTCTTGAACTCCCTATTGGACCTTCTTGCAACTACTTGGCTCTCCTGCAAGTCAGCTACATCAGTCTGCTGTTCTGAGAATGAGGCAGGAGGTGCTTCCTGATCTGGCTGGGATTCTGCTGCAGTTTGAGCCTCCAAGTATTCTGCTGCTTCCTCAGGTACTGCATTGTCAAGGTAGGGCCTGGGTAAGACAGTAGTGGGAAAAGGGTCTACACTCACAGCTGATCCTCTGTTCTGTTTGAGAGGAAAAACACCCTCTTCAAAGCTCACATCCCTTGAAACAAAAATCTGTCTTGTGGCAAGGTCCATTACTTTGTATCCCTTGATTCCATTAGGGTAGCCCATGAATATGCATTCTCTGGCTCTTAGATCAAACTTTTTCCGGCCAGCTGCTAATGTGGAACTGTAACAAAGAGAACCAAAAACTCGAAAGGAGTGATAGTCAACTGGTTTATGGTATAGTATTTCAAAAGGACTCTTATTGTTCAGGACCACAGAGGGTGTTCTATTTATCAGATACGCAGCTGTAAGAACACATTCGGACCAATAATCTATGGGGACACCGGACTGGAAAAACAATGACCGAGCAACATTTAATAGATGTTGGTGTTTCCTCTCAACAATTGAGTTTTGTTGAGGGGTTTGCACGCATGAGAGGTGGTGTATGATACCTTTATCTCTAAACAAGGCATCGAGATTGAACTCCTTACCATTGTCGGACCTGACTACCTTAACTCTGGAATTGAACTGAGTTGCCACTAAGTTCAGAAAATAGGTAATAGCAGTTTGCACCTCTGATTTAAATTTTAACATAAAAAGCCATGTAAACCGAGAATGGTCATCAACAATGGTTAGAAAGTATCTATGTCCTAGGTGGGAAGGTGCATGAAACGGACCCCAAACGTCACAATGTATAAGATCAAAAAGTGAACACACGGTTTTGTTATTGTTGGGAAAAGAAAATCTTTTCTGTTTTGCAATGGGACAGACCTTGCAGTAAGAATCTTTCACAGCATCTGAATGTTTTAGAAGAGGTTTTAATACATGCAAAACCTTGCTAGAAGGATGACCTAACCTATGATGCCACAATTCAGCAGACAACTTATTTAAGAAAACAGGATTACAGTTAACAGAACTAGTGACTGTTTCTGCTCTTATGAAGTATAGTCCCTCGGCTTGATCACCCCTGCCAATCTCTTGCAGAGAAGTGTCCTGTATCACAAAGCCATTAGAATCAAAAGAGAAGCTGCAGTTCTTCTCCTTGGTTAAGAGACTCACAGATAGTAAATTAAAATCAAACTGAGGTACAAAAAGAACCTCATTCAAGTAAATGAAACTGTTAAGCCTAAAAGAGCCTGCCCTGTTAACCTTTATGACTGTATTATCAGGCAACACAACCCTAGATTCTTCTATTTCGTGCAGGTTAGATAGGAAATCTTGGTTGCCACACACATGTCTGGTTGCCCCCGAGTCCATTAACCATACTTTCTTGGAAGCAAGACTCGGCATGTTAAAGGATAGACATGTACCTGTGATCTTCTCAGGTTGGGTGTTAGATTCCTCATCGACTGTAGAATGAGTGAAGTTGTGCTGATTCAGTAAGGATTTCAGGTTCTGCAGCTCTGCAGAGGTAAGCTGGAGATGGACCATAGCCTCCTCTGTCTGCCTGCTCCTGGGAATCACCTGATGCTCTTCATTAGGATTCTTGTGCTCAACCCCAAACTGATTTACCCTTGTTCCTCTATACCTTGCACCCTGTTTATACCCTGGTGGAAACCCATGGACTTGGTAGCAAGAGTCGATTGTGTGCCCCCTTTTTCCGCAGTGAGTGCACACAGGTCTTGAGGAGTCTTTCTTCTGGTGGAACATGTTCCTTTTGGGCATCTCCTGGTTGTTGTTTCCCACCATCATCGCCATGTTGTTAAGCTGTTCCTCCCCAGTTCTGATAGACCCAGAGACCATCGATCTTTGCCTTTCTTCTTGGACTAAAAGGCTGAAAACCCTGTTAATTGTTGGCAACGGATCCATGAGAAGGATTTGACCTCTTACTTGTGCGTAGGAGTCGTTTAATCCCATTAGGAAAGTAAGAACATATTCTTCGTTTAGGTAATACTTCATGGCCTTGATTCCACCACAAGTGCAGGGGCAAGCTGGTTGATAAGCCGTCAATTCGTCCCACAAAGTTTTTAATTTGGTAAAATACACACTAATGCTGTTCGAGCCTTGATCTAGATTGATCAAATCCCTCTTTAACTGGAAGATTCTTGGTATGTTCGATTGACCAAATCGTTCTTGGAGATCATCCCACACTTCTTGGCCGATGAATTATATAAAACGCTGGCAGATATCTCCTTGGAGACAGAGTTGAGGATCCACGAGATGATTATGTTGTTATTTCTCTTCCACGCTGTCAACTTGTTTGGATCTGCATCGCTTGGAGGTTGGAGAACGCCATTCACAAAACCCTCCTTGTTTCGACCAATAAGAGCTATCATCATAGCTCTGCTCCATGTGACATAGTTGTCACCATTCAGCTGCTCGTGGACAAGCAGCTGCCCAGAGGTATCACCATTGCTCAAGAAGTATGGATCATGTGTCTGCGTTGCAGCCAAAGCGTTTGGTGCTGTGAGATCCGTTTCTGCCATCGAAGGGCTGGAGTTCGCTGGTGCGAGTATGCTTTCTTGAATCTTGATGAACGCAGCTCAGAGAAATCGCTCTGATACCATATCAAGAATAGGGAATCGATCTATTTTGAGAGCTTGTGTAAATAAAATGTGTTTCTCGTCTATTGGAAAACTGATACAGATCGAGTTTATATACAAGAGGAAAAATAAAAGACCGTTAAACTCTAAACCGACTTATCACTAATAGCGTTATTCTCACTTATAGGAACGCTATTAGCTACAGCGTCTTTATCAATACTGATGACGTTAAAATATAAAAACTAGGAAATGCGATTTAAATAGCAGGCGCGCGCACAGCAAATTGAGACTCACGCCCGTGACTCTCGATGAAGATAACCGTGACGCTTGGCAGTAACTCGGCTGTTGTAGCTCACGCCCGTGACTCTTGATGAAGCTAGCCGTGACGCTCCGCAGTAACTCGGCTGTTGTAGCTCACGGCCGTGACCTTTGATGAAGCTAGCCGTGATCTTCAGACTGTGAAGTTTCAGACTCTGATTTTGTGTTCTTGGAGCTCAATAATAAGGAAATGTCCAAAACGGTTTGGGACGCTCGGTATAGTAAAATGTCCAAAACGTTTGGCACGATGTAAGTAATATATTACGGGACCTACCTAAGGGTAACCACAATGGTGGTTTATATGTGTGTCATATGTGCTTATTTGGCACTTTATATGACACACCACCATTGTGAATGTGTCATGAGCATGACACTGTGTCATATTTATGACACTGTGTTATAAGAATATTATAGTATTATGGAGGAGAGAGAATGAGGGAGAAAAAAAAGAAATTATTTATTTATAGTGGTGGGTCCGTGTTATAGTAGTGTTATTATTGTGGGAAAAGTAGAATAAAAGTGTTATAGAATAAAATATAGGAAAATATAGTGAAAAGCTGATGTGGTAGTATTATGGGTGTGTTATTATTGTGGACACCCTAAACAATTTATATTTCAGCCGCCCTCTGTCGTCTCTCTCCTCGTCTCACAGCCTTCTCTCTCTCCCTCGTTTTTTTTATTGTTATTTTGTTTTTTGTTATAAAATCTTTTCTCTAGGGGGGCCTTTTACTCATCAACCATCTTTCTTTCTCTGTTTACTTTCTGTTTTGGTAATCGTCGCTTTTCATACTTATTTATTACCATTATTGCATCTTAATTTCATTTCACGCCTTCTTTGCAATTGCTCCCTCTCTCCCTCTCGTCTCATTTCCCAAACTCTCTTAATTTCTTGGTTCTGTTCTGCGTCGTCTTCCTAACTTGATCTTTCCCAGTTCTTATGTGTCTGAGATTAAGATACAGAAAAAGTTCTCTCTTTGTTCTAAATTCTTTCTTCTTCTTAGCTGTTTGTTGTACAGTAAAGGTGTTTGTTTGTGATTCTTATCTGAAGAAAAAAAATTCCAATTTTCAGAGGGATCACAGCTAAGATTCGCAAATCTTTACAAGCATTCATTCATGGCTGGAAGTAACGAAGTAAATGCCAGCGAATCGAAGGTTATTTCACCCCCTTTTTCAATCAATTTGAAGTTTGAGATTAAGGGCTCTCCTCTTCTTGAAGAAGGGTTCCCAATTCTTCTTAATTTTCGTTTCGATTAACAATTTAAAATTTTGAGAGTTTAGCTTTAAAGATGAGAGCTTTTTGCTTTTTACCTTTTTGAGCAGAGGGTTGTTCCACTCAATACATGGATACTCATATCGAACTTCAAGCTCGCCTACAACATGCTCCGCCGGACGGACGGCACCTTCAACCGCGACCTCAACGAGTTCCTCGACAGAAAAGTCGCCGCCAACGCCAACCCAGTCGACGGCGTTTACTCCTTCGACGCCGACGTCGACCGAGCCACCACACTCCTCAACCGCGTCTACCTCGCGGCCGACGACCAGGACGCCGTCCTCCGCCCTCCCCAGCGTGGAATCACCGAGCTCGAAAACTCCCTCAGCTCCCAAGAAATCGTCCCCGTCATCCTCTTCTTCCACGGCGGCAGCTTCGTCCACTCCTCGGCCAACAGCGCCATCTACGACACCTTCTGCCGCCGCCTAGTCAAATCCTGCGGCGCCGCCGTAGTGTCGGTGAACTACCGCCGCTCGCCGGAGAACCGCTACCCCTGCGCGTACGAAGACGGCTGGACTGCCCTTAAATGGACTCAGTCGAGGCCGTGGCTTAGCAGTGGAAACAGAGACGATCCAAAGAAGGTACACGTGTACCTCGCCGGAGATAGCTCCGGCGGCAACATAGCCCACCACGTGGCAGTTAGGGCAGCCCAAGAGGGCATAGAAGTGTTGGGCAATATCCTTCTCCATCCTTTGTTTGGTGGGCAAGAAAGAACTGAATCTGAGCAAAGACTAGACGGAAAGTACTTTGTGAAAATTCAAGATAGGGATTGGTATTGGCGGGCTTTTTTGCCCGAGGGAGAAGATAGGGATCACCCCGCTTGTAACGCTTTCGGGCCGAGGAGTACGGGCCTCGACGGGCTCGTAGGTTTCCCTAAGACTTTGGCCGTCGTCGCGGGCTTAGATTTGCTTCAAGATTGGCAGTTGAGGTACGTAGACGGGATTCGAAGGACGGGCTTAGAGGTTAAGTTGCTCTTCTTGGAAAAAGCTACGATTGGATTCTATTTCTTGCCCAACAACGATAATTTTCAGTGTTTGATGGATGAGATTAGGACCTTTCTCCACTCGGCCTGATGATATATATAGTGAAGAAAAGCTTTGACGTTTCTTACAACAAGTTTAATCGCTTTCGTACCGTTATTTATGTTGTTCCACAGTTGGAAGATGGTCTCCCTTGCACGCGATATGCTTGTCGGAAAGCCGCCGGGTAGGAAAAATATTGTTCTTGTTACTATTGTTGATATTACTATTGGTAGTTTGTCAGACTTGTTAATTTAGTACTACATGAATGGATTAGGGAAAATCCATGGTGTCTGGTCTGTGAATCAATATGTGGAGATGTGATGATCCAATCTAAGAAGTAGTGTATAATTTGCGTTGGTGATTCTTCTATTTGTGTAAGCCTTGAAGGCCAAGGTTGTACTAACTTGATTAGTTAGTAAATACTTACTTTTGTGGAAGGAAACTTGTAGTGCTTATTTATGCTAAAACAAATTGAGGATCCAAACATTTGCAGTTCACTCGACCGGTGAGTCACTCAAAGGAAGTGTGGCTAGGAGGTCGTGAGATCGAATTCCCCTTATTTTCTTTGAAAATTCCCATGCACTTAGGGACTATCGTTGTTGGATGAGTTTGTGACGTATCCATTTGACCTTGGGGATTAGTCTCACTTCTGGAGTGTGTTAGCCCATAACCGGGCTGTGTGGGTATACCTCAGGACCGTAAAAAAAAAGGAGTCGGTCAAATACCTATCTTTTCGGGTAGCAGATAGGTAATGCTTATTTATGCTAAAACAAATTGAGAATCCAAACATTTGCACTTTTATCTTATTTTTTGTTTTCTTATCTCCTATATTTTTTTAGTTATTGTTTCGATAGTCCACCAGTAGGAAATAGCGTATAAATGGGTAGGAGGAGGAACCTCACCATCACAACCAAGAAGCTAACTAATTAGTGAACATTTAGCCGCATATCACGAGCGCTTAACAAGAAACTGATATTTCGGCTACGGTGTTTTTTACTGGTGGACATTCACAAATAACAATAAAAAAATATATATATAAGGGAAAAAAAGCAAGAAAAATAGAAAATAGTCCCACAATTATTTTAAAAATAAAATTAAGAAAAGAAAAAAAAGAAAGATTGCAAGTTTTTCGGAAAAGAAAGTAGAATAAATATGAAATTGTAACAAACAAAACAAAAAAAAATTTATAAAAAGACAAAAAGTGCGACCTGGCGCTTTTATATACTCCCTCCGTCCCAAACTGACATTTTACTATATCAGGCGTCCCAAATCTTTGGGACATTTAGCTTTTTAGGAAAAAACTACCACAACAATCAATATAATACTATTAAATATTTTTAAAAGAATGTCAAAATATACACTTTTTCACCTTTAATTGTACTATATTATAAATATTCAATTTCTTAAAAACCGTGTCATACCTCAAATGTCCATAATCGTTTGAGACGGAGATAGTAAGTTAGAAAAGAAGTTTATTTTTGATAATGATAATTTATTTCAAGAAAACAAATCTGAAAAAAGCCCTCTTTTATATATATATATATATATATATATAGTATGCTACAAATACATTGCTAGAAGACTCACACGGAACAACGTTTACATATACTATCATTCTTACACACTCGATCCGTGTGCTATTATATATAAAAATATATAATTAAATTTATTTTTTTTTAAATAGTTATTAAAATTATAACTAATTATATATGTATATAAATTATACAATTAACGGTAACTAAAAATAGTGAGTAACTAAAATAAGCAACTAAAACATAGTGGGTAGTTTTTTATGTGTACGTTTAATTAGTTTGTAGTGCCTAGTCGGTGTTGAGTTTAATTTATATTATTATTATTATTATTTTATTAATGAGAAATTTACACACCAAATCATTTGGATTTGTACGGTTTGTATCCAACCCTTACCTTTTATATATAGTAAAGATATATAATATATATTATATATACATGAAATGTAGTTTGCTTCTACTTGCGATACGTGTCTATTTTCATTAAACAAATAAAAATAAAAAAAAAATATATAACTGCCCACTAACAAAGTGAGAAAACTTTATTTTGACGTTAAATCATTTAATTTATATTATTAAAAAAATAATAGAATAACTGCCCACTAACAAATGGGAAACACTTTAATTTGACGTTTAATCATCTAACTTATATTATTGTTGTTATACCGTAATGCTATATTAATTAAACATATTTTTACACATAGAAATGCATCGGGTATAGGGTTCTATTTTTTTTTTTTTTTTTTTTGTGAACATATGATAGTTGCCGTCCGAAGTTGTGGTGGACCAATTTAGAAAAGGACAATATAACTAATAAACCCCATTTTCTTGTATTGTCACGCACGCCCCAACAAGCAAGCAATGAATGTCACCCTCGTTGAACAATCAGATGGCCAAAATTAATAATTTATTTGTATATTGCTGAGTAGAGATTCATATCGAACACAGATGTGATTCATTCTTACAAGCAAATCCCTTTTCTTTGATTGCTCCTTTGTTTATTTCATACGGCTCTTTTTTTATCATTAGAAATCATTGATTATCAGTGTACTGTGGACTTGCATACACAGTAAATACACAGAGGATTAAGTTGGGCAGCAAAATTCCACGATGAATTATAAATACTAGCATAGCACACTCTGCGTGGGTGCCCGAATTATAAGTATATTTGTTTTATTTATAGTTAAAAATTCATAGTTAAAATAATTTATAAGAATTTAATTAAAATCAACTAAAAATTAAAGGACAAAATGTTCTATTTATTGTTAAACTAATTTATAAAAATTTAATTAAAATCAACTAGAAATTAAAGGACTAAATTATAAATTATTCATGACAAACCAAATTGGAAGAAAAGTTACCCTACATGCTGACCCTTAATAAATATATATAGGTAACTCATTAGTAGGAACACAGAAATTTTCAAATATTCTTCTTCATGTAATAAATATTAAAATTATTATATATAATTAGAATGGAATCGAACTTTTAAGTGGTTAGTCATGTCAAGCAATACATATTTACATATTTTAGGTTGACAGCTCGTAGATCATCCACATAATGGGACAAATGGAAGGACCTAACTAATTTACAAGTTTTGGAATAATTCTTCGAGATGGACCCCACTTTTGATCATTACAAAAGAAAAAATAACATAAAGGTAGTTTAAAGAGAAAACACCAAAATCCCTTTTTAATTTTTGATAATATAATAATCATTGTCGCGATTGGTTTCTTGCAAATGGTAAGAAAACAGCTAAGCATCGACAACGACGCAGCTATTTGTCTTTTTGGATTTGACTTTTCCTTGTGTGGAAAATGTCCTTAATATTGCAAACAATGTCATCTCATCGTTTGGTTGATCTTGATCGTTGCATAGTTTAATATTTTTCATCCAACTTTATTTAATTATTGTTGGACCGACTCTACCTACGCTCGTTTTATGTCGTATATAGTTTGTCGTTTTGTGAGACTTATTAGGTTCTATCGTGGGTTTTACACGACCACGTTTGGTGATATATTGGATAGTTTAATTGCTTAAAGACATAAAATAAATAAACTATTATTGTTTTGTGTTTATGCTAGCCACCATCGTACTGCTAATTTCAATGTGTTTTTATTATTTTATTTAACATTCAATTTGTGACCATCGTATATACCGACTAAAGGATTATTTATAAAAAATAACATTTGACATAGTCTACGGTAAAAATAGCCTCCTAAATGATAAAGATCATGTACCCTTACTTACTCTGCGTAAAAGACCATTTTACTCTTCTTTAATGGCAACCAACAACACTTAACGAAAATTACAGTTTTTACAGAGGTTTACTGTAGAATATGAAAAAGCAAAAGTAAAAAAATAAACCACTCATTTTACTAAACGGGACATTTCTGCAAAATCGATCAAGAAAGCATTCTCTCTTCACCTTCACACTCGTCTTCACAGTCGAATTTCAAGCCCGAATCCATGGCAGTTCACGCGAGATCCGAATCAGTTAAGGTAATTTTTTAATTTATGAACTCGTCGTCAACATCGCACGTGACCCTAATTTCAAGCAGCAAGGTACCCTAATTCGAAGCGCAGAGTACCATTGCTTGCAGTGGTAGGGGACTCGTGCTTTGAAGCTCAGAGATCCGTGGAAGTGCAGGGGACTCAGGGGACTTGTGGGGCAAGCGCAGGGATCCACGGAATGGACCCGTGCTTTGTCTCATTAGTGGCTGGGGACCCTCGAAGCACAAGAGGGGACCCACGCAGCACAGTAGGGACCCGTGCTTGCTAGCGCAGAGATCCGTGCTATGCTACGCTGGGGAGCCGTGCGTGTGACCGCGGGGACCCTTGCAACATAGTGTGGGACCCGTGCTTGCTAGCGCAGAGACTCGTGGTATGCTGCACTAGGGACCCGGGCGTTGTAGACGCGGGGACCCGTGCGTGCTAGCAGGGGACCCTCGCAAAATAGTACGAGACCCGTGCTTGCTTGCCCAGAGACACGTGCGTGCTAGTGCTGGGGATCCGTGCGTACAAGTGCTGGGGTCTCGCACATAAGAGTAGGGGTCCCGCATAGCACGCACGAGTCCCCAGTGCAGCATAGAAGAGTCCCGCTTGAGGGCGCTGTGGACCCGTGCGTGCAAGCTCACGGACCCGCACGTAAGCTCAGGGCCCCCACAGCATGGCAGGGGACACCCGTGCGTGGAAGCAGATATAATAATGAGCAATTTGCCCGCAACATATTTCATTCGATCTAGTTAACTTACAATTTCTAATTTTTAGGTTATATTGAAGAAGCAAATTGCCGGAGGCGACGAAGACGTTGAGCGCCGGTTACATCTCACCTCACGCTACGGCGAAGCGAGCAAGAAGATCGTCGATTTGCTAAACGAGGATGAGCTGGGGGAGTCCGTTCGGCAGGCTCGTCGAAGCTGCCTCTGATTTCAATCTGTCGGCGCAGTTGTTGTGGTATCTCATCAAAGACAGACGGAGCTTCACGATCATGACGATCTTTGGATGATCTTCGGGAAGAGACCACTACTTTTTCAAAATCGGAGTATTGCCTAACCACGAGGCTGAAGTTCGCAGTCGAACCGGATGTGAACATCACGGAGGAATTCTTCCGTCGATATTTCCCCGGTAGATCGGCGCTGACGATTCGTTTGTCGTACGTTGAGCAGCGGTTGGAGGAGTTGGCTGCCAACAATACGGTCCGCGTCGATGACGAAATTAAAGTTGGCGAACCTCTACTTTGAGGGCGCCGTCTTGCTGCCCCGACTTTCCAAGACGGATACCATCCTTCCTTCTTGGATCGTTTATTTAGTCGAAGACTCGGCAGAACTGCGAGAACCAACACATCAGCTAGTGCGGGTACCCTGATTTTAAAACCCTAACTTAAAATCCTAACTTTAATAATGGACTTTAAAACCCGCATAATTAGGTTATATTACATTAGAAAATCACAATTTCATTATATTGCATTACATACCTCAAATCCTGACCAACGAACAGGCTTGAACCATCCCCAAATCCATACGTGACATCGTCCGCATGTGGAGAGTTATGCTCCGGGACGTCGATATCGTCATTATCACTTTCTGAAACATAATGTTCCTCAGGTTGTTCGATCGGATCATCTTCATTCTCAATTTGATTCTTGCACTGTCTGGTTTGATCTTCTTGAAAACCCTCGTATTCAGAAAGATGGTAAGATTGGTAGTTAGATGTGTCGCCCATGTAACCCTCCACGAGATGGATTTCCTCATTTGCGTAGCATTGCTTTAATAGATCGACGTTGAAATTCGATTCGTCATTAAGATGAGCTTGTGGTGGTGTAGCACTGACAAATAACGCAACCTCAACATGGAGCACGGGTCTAGACTATGGACCACCAAAATAAAGGTATGCACGTATACCGTAGTCATTCTCGATGTAGATGGATCATGCAAAATCATAAACTACGCTAGGCATATGGCTTAACGTGAGTTTGGAATTGTCGCTGCGTAGCGATAATACCTTCACAATCTCATCATTCACGTCTTCTAACGTGCATGTTTCCTCGTCGACCAAGATTGATTGTCATCTATGAGTAGGAAGAGGACACCACTCGAGGTATGACCTCGTGTGATCGTACGTCGACCAAAATGCCGAAATTTGAACTATCCCAAATTGAGAACAAATTGCATCGGGAGAACGATGACTAAAGAGTTCGAGATGACAGATATGATGGAGTTTAATAGCCACGGATATGGAGTTTTAGGATCGGTTTTTAGTAGGTTCTTTAGTTCTTCTTGTTTGTAATTTTGAAAACTTATTTTCTTTTGACTTCATTTCCCCACATGTTATCCTTGTCTCCTTACATAGGAGTGTCTTGTCCTCTGTAGGAGGCGTCTTCCCTACTAGCATATGTGATGTGTCCCGGGGCTTTGTGGGCTATTTAGTTCGATTGTACTTTTTTTATAATTTATGGCAAGCTATCATTCCAAAAAAAAAAACGGTCATTGAAATTACTATTCGACACTTGCTTTTAAATTTATCTTAATATATCCTCTAAAATCATTTTTTATATTCTTAACAATAAAATTAAGGTGAATTTATAGAAAAAATACACATTTGTATTAAATTTGCAAGTCAGTACCCCTGATTTCTTTATATAAGTACACGTTTTACTGTGCGTACCATTTTCCCAGTCTTGACGTACCTTTTATATGTGTATTATTTACCACGTCACGCGTTTATATGGTACCATATACGTTTCTATATGGTACCTTAATGTGTTATATGATGTACCATTTTATCACTGTATTATGTACCACAATGCGTTTCTTTATTGTACCTAAATATGTTATATGATGTACCTTGCGGCAGATCAGGTACCAATGTGCAAAAAATTTATTCTAATAGGTACCTACATATAAAAAAACACTGACATGGTACTGGCTTGCAAGTTTTTATACAAATTGGTATTTTTTCTGTAAATTCCCTAAAATTAATCGTAATTCTATAATTTCACTTATTAAATAATTAAGATAAGGGTTAAGCTTATATTATATGTTTATATAGGACACACACTGGTGTGCGAAAATACTAATCTTAAAAACCAAACGGGCCCTAGTTAGACTGTTGGTGCTAGAAAAAGCCCAACAGATTCCAAAACCCATATTTGATTCTTCACTCTGCAGTCTTGCTTTATCATGGGGCAAAACCCTTCTCATCATGCTCAGTCAGAAGCACTGTATATTAATCCTTGAGTGACCTCAGAGAGAGATATGGAGAAGATACAGAGTTTTAAAAGGGTATATCCTTATAATGGTTTTCGATTTTAGTTTTACGCTTTAAGCTGTTCGGGGTGAGACGGTGTGGTCGTGGGCTGTGTTACTGATACGTTTGTTTGTTTGGTTTTTTAATACTATGTGGTTGATGAATGTTCTATCCGCTCGCTGTATTCGTTCTCTATTAACCTGCTCTTTCGTTGGAACCCACCGACGAAATTTTGCGTTATGACAATAACGCCGTTTGTTTTGTTCTTGATTTGGGAACGATGTGATACTTTTTTGAACTGGGTTGGATTGAAAATCCAATCCAAATCACGTTCTTTTCTTCGTGGTGGCCTACTTTATGCAATAACCTAGTTTTTCTTTTTAAAATTGGAACTCATCAATGAACCTCCTCTGATGACAAAAGCCATGTTCTTTCGGTGCTTATTTCTCTTCGACCTATGGCTATTTAAGCACAGAAAGGAGCAATGCCATACATTTCCCAGGAAATATAATAGCTTCTTTCACCAAAATAGCCTTTTCTCGGTTATGAATACCCTGTTCTTACTTGTCTTTCCCTACAGCCATCAGCAGTTGGAAAATTTTACACAAATGGGGCGCGCAATGCGGCGAATGCTTCAAATGGAGGCTTATATCCACCGTAGAAGAATACGAAGAAATCAGAAGCAAGATTATAGAGAACCCCTTCGTATGCAATAGAAAGGCAGGCGTTTCTTGCGAAGATCCCGCCGATATAGAATACGACAGATCAAGAACTTGGGTCATCGACAGGCCGAGCATTCCAAGAACGCCTAAGGGTTTTACGAGGAAAGTCGTGATGAGGAACGATATGGCGAGAATGGACTGCTATTATACGGCGCCCAATGGCGTGAGGTTTAGGGCGAAGACCGATTTTCGAAAGTTCTTGAAGAAAAATCCCGAGTACAAGGGCGTCGTCTCGGAGTCTGATTTTTCATTTCTTTTGCCTAAGATTATGGTGGATACTGTTCCTGGATATAATAGTGGAACACTGATGTTATATTTGATACTCTTGCTTTGTTCTTGGGTGGAAATATGAAGCTAACACATTATGCATATCTGCGTTGTGTTCTTTGACTGTGAATTGTGATGCTAAGCAGAGCCTCTTGAATGAATCGTTTTTCATCTCTCAAGTGGCTCCTAATATTTCTCTCTTCTTACTTGGTTTTTATTGTGAGTTTCATTCTTTGCTTTTTTTTTGAACCTTTGTTTAGTTTAACGAATGGCGAGAGAGATCTAAGTCGTACGGAAATACGTAGACATGCTCATACGGTTCACGATTATGGTACTGGTTAACAACTATTGTTCTGGTTTATGGGAAGCGTAACGGACCGCCTTCGTATGTCCTTGTTATGTTTTGAAATCGGCTGTTCACGGTTTTAGTTACGATGGTACTGCTGGTTCACGGTTCAAACTCGATTTTTTTTTTTCGAGAAAAAAACCAAGGAAAAAGAATAGTTTTGCAGTCTAAAAAGGCCGTTTACAAACTAAATCGATATTTTCCATCGGCCATGCTAAACGATGTATAGCATTTAAAAAAAAAATTGGCGGCCATACATACTAGTTAGGAGATAAACGAATGGAATGTCTGATATATGGGCTATGGAAAACGATGCGATTACTTATGATACTTTTAGTCGTAGATACACGAGACACAATTATGGATCGTCATCAGATATTAATACTAGCTATTGGAAATTCGGATGCTATCATGGTTTTGATAACTTTGTCTGTGCTTGGTTAGTTCATAGGTTTAAAAGAAATGTCATATAAAAAGGAACAAAAGATGACTCATCTCACGAACTCGATTCAAACTACGCTTGAACTTCGTCGTTAATGTTTGAAATATCATGATTTGATTCCTAAACTTTTAATATTCTTTTTATAACATTGTAAACTTGTATTGCACTGTTTTTGATAAAAAAAAATGTTAACACTCAGACTCAAGCTCCGAGTTCTTAAGTAAATATTCATCTGAGTTTGAGCTCGAAGTTAATATATAATTTTCAGAGTTGTATCATAAATGATGAGCTAACTAATGTCACGCCCCTAGTGACGTAGCCAAATGTTTCTCTTCATCGG
>JAPQWV010002959.1:0-47765 GCA_027422505.1 Craterostigma plantagineum | reverse complement strand
CCTCTCTCTCTCTCTTTTTTTCTTTTCCTTCTTTTTTTCGCTCTTTTTTTTTTGATATGAATACCCTTTTGCATTGCGGTGCGCTGCCTTACGCCAACTCCTTGTGAGTTAAAACTTGTTGAAGAGGGGTTCTTGACTGCTTTCGGTGTTGTCTTGAGGCGTCATCCGACTACGCTTTTCGACTTTGACATTCGACTTTCACTTCTGCTTAACTCGGGTTCAGATGATCTCTGAAGGCTGATTTAGGTTAGTGGCTTATGATATACGAAGTGTAAGAAATAAATAGCTTAGGCTCAAAGTGGCTAACTACGGTGATCAGTCGCGGTCGGGAACTTTGGCCGTGGACTTATTTCCTAATGCCTTCGTCATATTCATACAAAACACGCTATAAAAATTTCAATGCGTATCAAACAAGCAAGTTCTAGACAGACGTAAATTATGCACTACTCACACAACCAAGAAAATGAGCAAAAGCTCGTCAGCTCAAACTCTCACAACGGAACATGGGTTATGTGTGTGAATCTCTCAAAGTAACACTATATCTATTCATGCTGAAAAGATTAAATCACTGATGCATGTCTTTATCGCTCACTAGACTCCCTAGTATGCAATCCACTTTGAGATGAACGCAAATAATCATGCCAGACTTTTTTAAATTCGAAAACCACAGCGCATCATAAAATTGTCACGTAAATTTTTTACAAATTCCAACAAAATTCCCCCTCCCCACACTTAAGATGCACGTTGTCCTCAACGTGTAAAATAAATAAAAGGAAGGGAAAAGAACGTGACTCCCCTAAAAAAAATGGCATGGTCTGGCCTGGAGCAGTTGATGTAGTTGAGCATGGTTGTTGCACCTGAGTTTGAGATATTTTGTGTCGTATTCTGAATTCATGTCACGTTTCCTGAAAACACTCAAAATAAAATTAAACACGCGGAGGAAATAATAAAAGATAAAAAATGAGGCATAGTCATCACAAGTAACATGAGTATTGGATCATCACAAAAGAGTACTAATAGAAAAACATAACAAAATAACGAAACTAATGTGGTGGTGGGGGCGATGGTGGCCACGGGCGAAGGTGTGAGCCATCGATTCCTGAGCAAGTCGAACGGACTCCTGTGTATGTTTCATCGCGGCGTCCATCGCCTGAAGGGCCAGCTCATATCGCTGTTGCTCCTCGCGGTAGCGTCGGTGGGCTTCTTCATTTCGACGCTCATACTCGTCCTGGCGGCGCCGTGTCTCCTCGTCACGCCTTATGGCCTCCTCATGGTAACGTAGCATGTCCTCGCGTAGTGTGTGAAGGTCTGCGGCTGACGCGTAAGGAGTGACCCCTGATGATTCCCCTTCATGGTAGCCGGAGGAATGGGAAGTGCCGGCAGTGTCTGCGTGCACCGGAACTGGCCCTTCACCCGCAATTTCCAGTGGCTGGGGAAATGCGTCACCGAGGTCCGTCTGCCCACGGTAAACCTCGTGCCAGACGTAAACTTTGTTCGAGCGGGACCAGTTGGGCGCCTTGATCAACATCTTCATCTTCAGCATAATATCCTCGTTGACTAGATTACGCCCGCCCACAATCTGCATCTCCGGTGGATTGGCTGGCCACAGATTAAGGCCCTTGATGACCCTTGTAATAAATGGCGCTACTGCGATCTTCCCGTGGCTACGAACGTCGGCTTGGGCCGCGAAGGCGTGCTTCAGGGCCATTCCTAGGTGTACGTGTTCCCCGCGCTGCATCTTGAGTAAATAGAAGAGGTCGCGAAGGCCTATCGCGCCGTGTGACTCGCCCCTTGGTGTGAGCAAAGTCGTCAGGAGCCGATGGATATATCGCAGGCCGGGGCTCCTGAGCGACGAGGCCTTCGACGTTTTGACGCTGAAGGGGGGCTCGCCGGGTCTCGTAATCTCTTCCCAACCGGCCTGACGAAAGTTCCAGCCTTGTAGGTAATTCTTGTAATATAAGTCTGTTAGCCCTGTGTGCCCGTAAGGTAGCTCCGGTGTCCCAATTGCACGGCAGATGTCTTGAATGTCCGCCGCATGCTCTGTGTTAAACGCCCGGAATGTGATCTTGTTCCGCCAAATTCTTCATGGGCGAAGGTGGACAGGAACTCCAGTGTCAGCTCCTTATATCCCATCTCGTCGATGTGAAAGAAATCTAGCCACCCACTCAGTGACAGGTAGCCAGCCACCTGCTGGTCAATGTTGTACTTTTCCAGTGTATCATGGTCAATTTGATCAGTCGGAATGAACTCCGTATTCTTTAGCCGGTTGTAACGGGCCTGGTGTGTCTCATCGTCAAACTGCCGCATAGCCTCTAGTAGTGACGGCGTGTTTTGGCCTCGACGTGGACGACTCGTTGATCGCGAATCGTTAGCACGTCCGACAACGTTCGGCTCTTACCCATGGTACCTAGAAGTCCAAATGTTAGTTGGCGAGAAAACGATAATCAACACAGCTCGACTCGACCAACGTAACGACAAAATTGACAATTTTTAAAACAAGAACATATACAATTTCAAAGCGGCATTTTGTCGAACACATAATAGACGTACTAAAATACTCTTTCTAATTGCAATAATCGGTTAACTAAGCACTCTCTTCGACGTTAAACAATGGAACGATGCTAATGAAAACAGTAAAGCAACCAACTTCGGCAATAATTTTCGAAAATCCCCAAATCACGCAATTAGGGTTTATGGTCCCAAATTGAAAATTTACGGACAAAATCATGAAATTGATGACACCCAAGGCATTCAGAGTATATATCTAACCATAAGAGCAATGCAAACACCACATTTGACACAAATTGTAAAAGCCCCAATTTCAAAAATTAGGGTTCATCGACAAAAATCGAAATTCATACACGAAAACTGCAAATCCGTCAAGCCCAACACGCTTAAAACACGAATGTAGTAATGAGAGAGCAATGTAAACACAAAATTGATCAACATCTCGAAAATACCCGCATTGGCAAACTATGAATTTGGAGGTGAAAGCTCATACCTTTTTGATTTAATCGCGTGGAATTAGATGTGAAACGAGTTGTGCGGTGTCGCCGGAAATTCGAGCTGCTGAAAGGGCCCGAGATGTGGTGATTTGGAGTGAAAGTTATAAGGAATTTTCGTCGTGCGGTGATTTGGAAGTGAAGAAGATGAATAGTGACGGAATGGTGTTTTAATAGGTGAAAATCGTCACATTCACGGCCGTGAATGACAATTCACAAGCCGTGAAGACGGACAGTGTGCACATATGCGTCGCCGTCACGGCCGTGACTGTTGGAGTCATTGGCCGTGACCCCGGGCAGTGGGTTTAGCCCGTCTTAGTCACGGCCGTGACTGTCGTGAAACAGGCCGTGACACCCTCTTCATTATTTTTATTTTTATTTTTATTTTTTTTTTGATTTATATATATTTTTTATATATATATAATTTTTATATATATTTATTTTTTTTATTATAATTTTTTTTATATTATTACTATATATTATTTTATTTATTTATTATTATTATTGTTTTATTAGTTATTTATTTATTTTTATTATTATTATTATTATTATTATTTTTTATTTATTATTTTTATTTTATAATTTTTTTTTATATATATAACCTGTCGGAGTCACGGCCGTGAATGGGTATCCACAAGCCGTGACTATGGGCAGTGTATGAGTGATGTATCGTTAACGGCCGCGACTCAGTAGGTCACACGCCGTGAATGTAGGCAGTGGCATTGGTTGGGCCTAGTCGCGGCCGTGACTAGCGAATCATTGGCCGTGACTTCAATAATTTTTTTTTTCGCCGCCGGAGTCACGGCCGTGAGATTTACGCCTCTGGCCGTGACTTTGGACAGTGAGCGATATCATTGTTGTTCAATACCTCACGGCCGTGAGTAGTTAAGCAAATGGCGGTGAAGCTTGACAGTGGCCTCTTGTTTTTTCGTTCACGGCTGTGAGTTGTAAGCGTACAGGCCGTGAACTAGCTAGTCGCGGCCATGGCTCTTGAGTTCTTGGCCGCGACTGCATTTTTTTTTTTGTATGATACTTATTATATTTAATATATATTTTAAATATGATTGACACGCAATCGACGATTTTTTCGAGAACGATTGGCGCAAGGAAAAATCTGATAATCGACAAAACAAATATCACTTTCTCGCGCGGCGTCAGATCATCCAAGTCAAAAATTCGTCTGTATCATTTATGGGATTTGCTGATATGACAATGATATTTTTGTGCCGTTCATGCCTATAAATAGACAGTGGTAGAACAACACAATAGCATCATCTACCATAAACCCACGTCTTCAACAATCTTATTTTCAGTATTTAGGTTAGCTAGCCACGATGTTTTGGGGACAAAAACAAGATCGTGAGAATGAGAGTGAAGAGTATGCAAGGATTCGTCGTAATTTAGATATGCTATCACTTTACCTTGCTCTTCTTTTGGGTTTGTTTGGAGTTTTACTTGCTTTTGTGTGTTGGGTTATCACCAGGTGCACTTGTGTGTAACCCGCCCTTATGAAGCAAAAATAAACTATTGTTCTGTCTGTTATTCGCAGTTTTAATTTGCTTTTGTGTTGGACCTTCACACGTTGTAATGGTGTTGTAACCATCTTTTATGAAATAAAACTGTCGTTCCTATCTCGTCTCTAGACTCTGCGTTGTACCCATCTTCAATGTTTGTAATAAACTTATTATTAATTAAATATTACTGTTATTATTATTATTGTTGTCAGTGTTGTTTTATTTAATTTAATATACATATATAGTTTTAGATAGATTATTTTTTATTTTAATTTTAATTTTTATTATTATATATTTTTTATATACCTAAAATATAAAATAGAAATACCTGGGTTGCCTCCCAAGGAGCGCTTCTTTTAACGTCTCAGCCTGACGTCCTTCCTAGGCTCTTATGCTGGCTTGAAATCGAGGTATAATACCTCCTTATCGCTCAAATTTTCCTCGCCTCCATGATAATGCTTCAATCGGTGCCCATTCACCTTGAAAGTACCCTGCCCCATACCTGAAATGTCAACAGTACCGTATGAGAAAACACGAGTAACAGTGAACGGTCCTGACCAACGTGACCTAAGCTTACCAGGAAAAGGCCTAAGTCGAGAATTAAAGAGGAGGACTTGGTCCCCTTCTTGAAATTCTCGTCTGTGCCTAATTTTACTGTCATGGTAGGCTTTTGAACGTTCCTTATACATTCTAGCGTTATCATAAGCTGATAAACGCCACTCGTCAAGCTCATTAATTTGGAGCTGCCGCTTTTCGCCGGCTTTCCCAAATCCATGTCCAATGACTTAATTGCCCAATAGGCTTTATGTTCGATTTCTACAGGGAGGTGGCATGCCTTCCCGTAAACCAATCTATACGGTGTAGTACCTATTGGTGTCTTATACGCGGTCCTATACGCCCAAAGTGCGTCATTAAGCTTATTAGCCCACTCCTTACGGTTCCCATCTATAGTTTTTTCAAGAATACATTTTAACTCGCGGTTCACGACTTCTACCTGACCGCTAGCCTGAGGGTGATAAGGGGTGGACAGGCTGTGTCTAACACCATAACGATCTAAGGTGCGTGCAAATTGGGTGTTACAGAAATGGGTGCCTCTATCACTAATGATGCATCTAGGTGCCCCAAAAAAATAGTGTTCGTAAAAATCGAACAACAACCCTAGCATCGTTCGTGGGTAAAGCCTGCGCCTCGGCCCACTTAGACACATAGTCTACAGCAACTAGAACGTACTTATTATTATACGAACTGGGAAACGGGCCCATGAAATCTATACCCCAAACATCGAAAATCTCAGAAACTAGAATAAAATTTTGAGGCATTTCATCACGTTTTGAGATATTACCTGTGCGCTGACATTGATCACAAATGTCAACGTACCGTTGGGCGTCTTTGAAAATCGTTGGCCAATAAAACCCGCTTTCCAGTACCTTCTGAGCTGTTCGATTGGCTGCATAATGCCCTCCAGTTGGTCCGCTATGGCAATGCCCTAGAATCTTCGTCGTCTCAGGGGAAGCAACACATCGACGTATTACCTGGTCTGCACATCGCCTGAAAAGATACGGATCTTCCCAAAAGTAATACTTCAAGTCAGAAAAGAATTTCTTCTTTTGCTGACTTGTGTATCCCTTTGGTAAAACCCTCGCAACAAGATAATTAGCGAAGTCTGCAAACCAAGGAATATCGTCACTTACCACTTGTATTGCGTACAAGTGCTCGTCTGGGAATGTGTCCTGAATTTCCTTGGTGTCCTTGTTGTAAATCTCGGACTCCTCTAGTCGAGAGAGATGATCCGCCGCCAGATTTTCCGCCCCCTTTTTATCTCGGATCTCTATATCGAACTCTTGAAGGAGTAAGATCCATCTAATTAGCCGAGGCTTGGCGTCCGGCTTCGCTAGTAAATACTTAAGGGCAGAGTGATCAGTAAAAACAATAACTTTCGATAAAATAAGGTATGACCTGAATTTATCGAAAGCGAAAACGGCAGCTAAAAGCTCCTTTTCCGTGGTCGTATAGTTTGCCTGGGCTGTGTCTAACGTCTTACTGGCGTAGTAAATTGGCCTGAAATGATTGTCCTTGCGCTGCCCTAGCACGGCTCCTACTGCGTAATCACTTGCATCGCACATTAGTTCAAAGGGCAACCCCCAATCGGGGGCAACCATGATAGGTGCTGCGATCAGTCGCTCCCTAAGCAAATTAAAGGCATGCAAGCATTCATCGTTAAAATCAAACGGAGCATCTTTCTCAAGTAATCTAGACATGGGTCGAGCAATTTTAGAAAAATCCTTAATGAACCCACGATAAAAACCAGCATGTCCCAGAAAACTCCTAATTGATCTCACGTTCGAGGGGACAGGTAATTTTTCTATTGTCTCTAATTTAGCTCGGTCCACTTCGATTCCTTTAGAAGAAATCTTATGGCCCAGAACTATACCCTCTCGAACCATGAAATGGCACTTTTCCCAATTAAGTGCCAAGTTCGTTTCTTCGCAGCGTGCGAGTACGAGCTTCAGATTAGCAAGGCACACATCAAACGACGATCCAAATACAGAAAAATCATCCATAAACACCTCCATTACCTCACCTACCAACTCGTCGAATATTGCCATCATACATCGCTGGAAGGTAGCTGGAGCGTTGCATAGACCGAATGGCATCCTTCGATACGCAAATGTGCCGAAGGGGCATGTGAATGTGGTCTTCTCCTGGTCCTCAGGTGCAATAGGGATCTACAAGTATCCTGATAAACCATCAAGAAAGCAATAAAATGAGTGACCAGATAATTTTTCTAGCATTTGGTCAATAAATGGTAAGGGGAAATGGTCCTTTCTCGTGGCGTCGTTTAATTTTCTGTAGTCGATGCACACACGCCACCCAGTACCGGTCCTCGTTGGAATCAATTCATTCTTATCGTTAGTGACGACCGTCATTCCTCCCTTCTTCGGGACCACTTGGACTGGACTTACCCAAGCGCTATCTGAGATAGGGTAGATCATCCCGCGTCTAGTAGCTTAATAACCTCCTTCTTCACGACATCTTTCATATTCGGATTGAGTCGCCTTTGACGTTGGGCGACTGGCTTAAACTCGTCCTCCATCAGGATCTTGTGCGTACAGTAGCTCGGACTGATCCCTCTGATGTCGGATATCTTCCACGCTATTGCCTTCTTGTGCGCTCTTAACACTTCCAAGAGCTGGCCCTTCTGTCCATCGTCGAGGCTCGATGAAATGATAACTGGTAGCCCTCCATTGTTTCCGAGAAACGCATACGCGAGGTGGTCAGGTAATGGCTTCAACTCTAGGACGGGTGGCTCCTCTACCGAGCTCTTTTCCTTGTCCTCTTCACTGCTCTCGTCGATAGCTATGATGGGCTCGTCGACTTCCTCCCCACACTCGTCGATTGCCAAAATTTTCTGTGTATCCTGCTCGTAGGGAAACTGTGATAGACCTTGTACAGAAAAGAAAAAATCATGCTCTACAGCGTCTAAGTAATAGCACTTATCGTCATGCTCATTACTCTTGTTCATCGACTCAGCCATATTGAACGTAACTTTTTCACCGTCTACCGTCAAAGTTAACGTCCCATTTCTAACATCTATCATAGTCTCACCGGTAGCTAGAAATGGTCTACCTAGAATCAATGGAACGTTATCATCCTCCTCCATATCTAAGATAACAAAGTCGGCGGGAATCACAAATTTACCTACCTTTACTAGGACATCCTCAATGACACCCCTAGGGTATTTTAATGATCGATCAGCTAATTGAAGACTCATCCTAGTGGGTCGTGGTTCACCTAGTCCTAAGCGCTTAAACATGGAATACGTCATTAAATTAATGCTAGCTCCTAGATCGGCTAAAGCACGTTCAACAACTAAATCTCCTATAAGGCAGGGAATTGTAAAAATCCCTGGGTCTTTGAGCTTTTTCGGCATCTTGTTCTGAAGTATCGCCGAGCATTCCCCTCGTAAGCATACCGTGGAAACATGTTCGAGTTTCCTCCTGTTCGTCAATAGGTCCTTCAAAAACTTGGCGAAGCTGGGCATCTGCGTAATAGCCTCAACAAACGGTAAGTTAATATGTAATTCCTTACACATGTTCATAAATTTACCGAATTGCACCTCGTCTCTGTCCTTTTTCAGCCGAGCTGGGTACGGGATCTTCGGCTGGTACGGCTTCACCGGTGGTCGCTCGATCTCCTTCGCCCTTCCTTTTTCAGGTTCGTTCTTCTCCTTCTCAGCTTCGACGTTCTCCTTTTCAGCTTCAACCGTCTCAACATTGTCGCCTTTGTTTATCTCCACTTCTGACTCGTCGTGGACCTCGACTTTATCATTTGATTTCTTCTTGGGAGGTACCTCCTGCAACTCTCTTCCGTTTCGCAGGGTGACCGCCTTGCAATACTCCTTAGGATTTGGTTCGGTATAACTCGGGAGTGATCCCTGAGTTCGCTCAGCCAACTGCTTCGCTATCTGGCCCACTTGTTGCTCCAATTTCTTGATAGAAGCGTCGGTGTTCTGGGCACGTACTTCTATGTACTCCTCCATCTTATTCATATGACTCTCGTGGGCCTGAGTGGTGTTGCTGAAATTAGTGAGGAGCGTCTTCATCATATCCTTCATTTCCCTCATGTCGTCAGACCCCGACCCTGCAGATGTATTCTGATACGGACGTGATGTTCCTCCTTGGAAACCAGAAGATATAGGTTGGAATCCCGGTGGTCCTTGGACGTTGTGGTTTTGGTTCCCATACGATAGATTTGGATGTGCTCGAGGTTGAAAACTCCGCTGACCTTGGTAATTCCCCATATAGTCCACGTGTTCCAATGATTGTCCGACTTGGCACTCCGAGGTTTCATGAGTTGCACCACAAATCTCGCATTCTGGTGTATACGGCTTCTGAGGAGATGGGCTTGTCATCACGGCATGTACTGGCTGTGTTTGCCCGACCTTTGGAAGTAGTGTGTTGATCACCGTCTGGAGCTGAGAATTGGTAGTTGTCATCTGTTGTTGCAACGCCTCAATCTTGGCATGTGTAGCAGTCTCCTCGCTCACCCCAAACACTCCTGGAGTTTTAATCCTCGTGTTACCTCTCATGAAGCTGTTCCTGGAGTAGTCTTCGATTAAATTCCAGGCATCTGTGGCATTGAGCTTCACGAGCCCTCCTCCCGCGGCTCCGTCTAACATATGAACTGTTTGATCATTGAGGCCCTCGTGGAATCGGTTGATCATAGCGGCCTTCGACATCCAGTGTTGTGGGCATTTCTTCAATAGGGATTTGTATCGCTCCCACACCTCGTAGAGATTCTCTGAATCCTTCTGGTGGAAGAGAGAGATCTCTATCTTCAATCTTAGTACCTTTGACAGTGGGAAGTAATGGCCGATGAATGCTGCTCGTAGTTCTTCCCACGTAGTGATTGATCTGGGCGGTAACATCTCCAACCAATCCTTCGCCCTGTACTTGAGTGAGAATGGAAACAGCATTAGTTTATTCGCATCACTCGGGACCCCATTAATCTTAATGGTGTCTGTTACTGTAAGAAAAGCCTTCAGGTGGGAGTACGGGTCATCATCAGGATTCCCCTCAAACTGAGCCGTCTGAAAGATCATCTGAAGCCAAGCATGCTTCAGCTCAAAATCGTTGTTCGCGATTGGAGGAATAACAATCGCCGATTCTGTACCACCGAGGGAGGCATTCTTAAGTAGATCTTGTAAAGATTGTTCCTCTTCTTGGTCTTGGTGGGTCGGTACTCTTCGGTCTGCCATCTCGACTTCTATCTCTCGATTGTCTTTGGACGTCTCTGTTCGAGAATTATCTGCTGACTCCTGAGAGTTGTCCTCTGAATAGCTAACCAACGCTTCTTGATAGTTACTAGCCGTGCCTTCTGAATTGTATCTGAGCTGCCTTCGCAATTTCCGCTCGAAATCTGGATCTCCTTCAACAATTGGACCTGATGGGTGGCTTCGGGTCATCCACCGTCAAACAGTACCTTCAATGAGTGAAAACGAAATTTAGCGAAGAACTAGACAAATACGTTGAAAAGGTAACGAGACTAATAATGATGTAGAAACAAATAACGCAATTAACCAAAAGCTGGGAAATAGCTTAATTACCGAACTAGGGTGTTCCTAATATCAATCTACTCCCCGGCAACGGCGCCAAAAACTTGATCGCTTGCGTGTGTGTTTAAATAAAAGATCGTGCAAGTACGTCAAGTAATAATTAAAACGAAAATATTATAACTAGAATCACGCGCGATAGGCAGTGTACCTATCGTTTGTAATATAGCTATAGTGAATATCCGAGTATCGAACACGAGGAATAAATTGAGTACTAGTATTAACCTATCGAATCGATATTTAGCCTAAATAAAAGAGTAGGATTTGTTTATACTACGAACTAACTTAACAGAGCAACTTAAAGGATCGGAAGACTAAGGAACACAACTAGAAGTAATAAAAGTGACTTAAGATGATAAATATGTGTTCGGGATTCGAATCCTGCTCGGTGTTGTCAGCTAAAGCTACGGAATATCATTCCTACGTGAAAATCGACTAAATCGCAGTAATTTCCTACCCACTCGCGGATTTGCTGTCGCCCTAAACGTTCGTGGGAAACTAAGTTTAGCGATTACTAGATGGCGAGGATCGAGTATTTGCTGTCGCCCTATACTCGAATCCTAACGTCTACGAACGGCCTGATCGTTATTTAGCTGTCGCCCTAAACGATATACCACACATTCATATCAACACATAGACATATTGATACGAAGAAACAATATCATAGAACGATAAATAGTCGAATACACGTGTTCACGATTATCCTACGCCTTAACTACGACATAACCCAACGTTCATCTATTCCCGAACACACAAGAGGATTAGCTACTCATATTGAACGTCACAACAACGATATTTAAGGGAAACGAGGATAGAGAACTCATAAAAACTTCCCTAAGAAGTGAATATGGCGTTTCTGAGGTGGAGCTCTCGTTCCTCGATCGTATGAGCGTAGCTTCGTTGTTGGATCGTTCCTTGAGCTTCTCCGAATCACGGGACTGCTTCTAGTGTTCTTCCTTCTCTTTTTTGCTCTCAGTTTTCGTCTCTATCAAGTTCTTTTTCAGTTCTAAGGTGCCTCCCCTTTTTATGCTTCGAAAATGGGCTAAAATCTTGAATTTTGGCACGTTCACGGCCTCTTAATGGGCCCTCACGGCCGTGACGGCGGCTCAAAACCCTATTTCTTGACTTTCTGGCATGAGTCACGGCCTGGTGCAACACCCTTCACGGCCGTGAAAGCGGCTTAAACCCTAAATCTTGACTTCTCTGGCACAGGTCACGGCCTCTTGCACTGACATTCACGGCCGTGAATCAGTGGATTTTCCTTCGTTGAACTCTCTGCCTAGATTCACGGCTTGTTGCATAAGGCTTCACGGCCGTGAATTGACATTCTCCAACTCTCTGCCGTGAGTCACGGCTTCTAGCACGCTCAGTCACGGCCGTGAAGAAAGTAAATGTCCTTCTTAGAGTTCTCTGCTGGGATTCACGGCCGTTTGCATAACTGTCACGGCCGTGACTTGCTCTTTTAAGGTTGCTGCCACCGTTCACGGCCTCTTGCAATGTTATTCACGGCCGTGACTTTCAGTAGTCGACCCACTGCCTACTGTCACGGCTTCGTGCTATACGATTCACGGCCGTGACCCGTGGACTTTTGTCTCCTTCTGCTTACTGCCAACATTCACGGCCTCTTGCAAGCCTGTTCACGGCCGTGACTTGTTTCTGGCAGCTTCTAACTTCGCCATTTTCGCGTCGTTTTCGCCTCGTTTTCGTTCCTATTCGCTCGATAATCATTCGAAGGTCCTACAATATTTAAATGGGTGTAAATAGAGCCAATAAATGCATAGAATGATCAAAACTTTCCTATTATAACCCAAATAAACATAACAATAAACGTATTAAAATACGTTTATCACTGTTGCATGTCACGGCCGTGACACATGCGTGCCGTGGCCGTGACGCACAGCAGAGGCTGAGTTTTGGCCTCGACATGGTCACGTCCGTGACCATTATGAGCCAGGCCGTGAAGGGTATTGTCACAGCCGTGAATAGGCTTGTTTCAGGCCGTGACGGGCGTTTGTTTGGCCAAATTTAATGACTTTATACAAAGGAATAAAACAAGAAATGAGTCATGTAGGACATGATTTAATTAGAAAATCATTTTCAATAGTTGAATGTTGATTTTAATGTCTTGGACTTGGAAATTTCGTGGCTATGAGTTCTAAGTCCATTTCTTACTCTAAAGAATAGTTATAAGAGAGAGTTGAGAGAAACTTTGGTTGTTCTTTGAAACCTAAGTTTGTGAGTGAGTTTATAGTAAATCACACACATATGCACATCTCTTCTAAATATCTTCCCCTCCTCTCTAGCCATCCTTGGGAGGAGGTGGAATTTGGATACGTCTCGGGGTCGGCGTGACGATCTTGTCAAGGTGTTGGAGCTCGGAGAGGTCATGACGTTGCTCGGATCGAACTACGACAACCGGGATGGCAAGGCGAGAGCTAGGATCTTCGCTACAAGGGTAAGCTACGAAATCCTTATTACATGTCATGCATATTTTCTTTACATAACCAAGCGATCCGGGCTCCTTACGGGGATCCCGGGAAAAAATTTAAACTTCTGCTGCGCCCGGGGTTCGATCTCGGGACACCCGGGGTTCCCCAACAATGGTATCAGAGCCATGCTTGGTTTTAAGAAACGACATAAATGAACCCGAAATGATCTCGGTTGTGCAAATCACTGAGTCACTCGAGCGTCATAGCATGAGTTGTTCTCGGTTCGAGTTTGCAAACCGAGCGCTTGCATGGTCGGAACACCGTCTCGTTGCGAGCGGTCCGACGTATTGCAGCGCCGTGGTGAGAAACCATAGTGGTTGTCTCCCCGGGGATTATAACTTTACTCTTGGAGATGAGTTTAAGGGTGTACTTTACTAAGATTGCTTAGATTAGAGGTCTAGAGTAGATCTGCGTAAAAACGTTAGACGTGGTTTGAACGGAAATTTTCAGCGATACCTAAGACGAGAATAGTGAGGCTCATTGGCTCGGGGCGAAGCCTCATTGCCAACGACTTCCGATTCGAGTTTGAGGGACTCGTCGAAAGCTCAAAAATGAGCGGCTGCCCCTTGTCGTGCGTTAAATTACGCATTATTTTTACCGGGACTGTGACGTTCAACGGATCCGGGTCTGAACTCCGGTGATGGCGAAGTCCGACTCCGATGAAGTAGCGATAAGGACCGGTGACGTTGTTTTTGTGTTCCGGGCTGTTTTGAACATTTCGATTGGCCGATAAGGTTTTGGTCCAATTCCATTTATTTTAGGACTTTAAATGATTGGGTCATGTTAATAGTTCTAATGGGTCTTTAAATAGTTTAAGCCCAATTAGTAACCCTAATGGGACTAATGGGCTTGGCCCAAGACAAGCCCAAAATTTCGTTTCGGCTTCTTTGAGCGTTTGTTGTCGCGTACGTATTTATGTTGTGTGTGCATGATATGATAATGACGTCAGCGTGGACTTAGGCTCTATTTCCGGGTGATATGTTAAGGGTGACAAGGTCCCCCCGGGTTGTATTTTATTTGATATTATACGGGTTGTCCGGGACAACTGATCCCCCCGTTCTGTACTTTATTAATTTGTAGAAAAATTAGTTTAAGTATGGTGGACGTACGAGTACGAGGCGAAAATACGATAGAAGTCGATCGAGGACTTGGAGATCGCTCGAAGACATGGTGTTACCCCAAAGATGAAGAGATGTTATTTTTATGAAATAAATGTAGTAGAGTAGAAATAGTCTGCGCTGGTCGTCTTGTAGGCAAACTAGGTTTACCGTGATTTCGTGCATGTTTGTTTGAACGTGCATTATTAAGTGCTTGCATGTCAGACGTATTCTCCCGGTTGGACAAAATACTAAGTGAGTAAAGGAACTTGGTTCCTGTCTTCTATCAAGCTCGACACCATTGTACTTGAGTGTCGTGTGAGGTTTGTTCCGAGTTATCGGCGCCGATCATCTCGCTCTTGTTGTAGTTGGTCCGAGTGCGTTAAGACATTTAAAGTCAAGCTCGTTATTGATACGGCTTGAGTGTGTGTGCGGTTTGTTCCGAGTTATCGGTGCCAAACATTTCACTCTTGTCGTGGAATTTCGGGTGACTGTCGAAACGCCGCTCTCCGAAACATATTCACGCCTTATAAAGTGTTATCCTACGGGCGGGAATTTCTAAATGTTAGATTGAGCCAGACGTTGATAGGTCGCACTTGGGCTGGTTATTTCCAATGATTCCTGTTGGGGTGAGGGTTCCTGACCGGAGACGAAGTTGTTGAAACACTCAAAAGATGGACTCGTGTGAGACACGAGGCCATCTATGGGTTCGTGTGGGACACGACGCCGTCCGATTAATAGGCCAACAAACTGTTAGTTGAGGCTTATTTCTGTGGAGCGGGGATCTCAACCCCACTATGAAACCATCAACGAGGTTTCCGAAATCTCTATCGGGAGAATGAGATTTAAATTAAAATAGTGGGAGTCAGGCCAAGAGAAAAAGTCCTTTCAGTGCCTGACGAATAATACGTTCGACCCAATAATTGTTATGTCTTCTGCATTACATTTCTTTCTATTATGATTGACAAACCCATTATATATGAATACTGCTTTATTGTTTGGTGGTACTGAACAATATGGATTTGATCCAATCTAATGATGGTCCTAATATGGATTTTTTGAAAATGCATATTCTCGTAAAATGGATCGTTTAGTAATAATGTACAACTAGCCATTGTGGCATAAGTTGGCATAAATTTATTACTTCATAAAAAGGGCTGTAAAACAGCAATCTTGGATAGCTTCATATTTGAGTCTATCGATCCAATACACATAAAGAATAAGAGAACGTAATAAAAGGGTCCAATTGGGTTGGACAAGTATTTCCAAGGGCAAGGCATTGGAATTTGTACTTACCTAAACTTTGAGTTTGAGGGCCTTAAATTTTGAATAATATGTTTTTGAAACTAATTATTCTAAAACAATGACTGGGTTCTAGATACGTTGAGATGGTACTCACTTATTAGTTATGAACATACCAGATTCCAGTGGAAGTTTTTCAGCATTGAGAGATTATGATCAATGTTAAATGCGGACAAGGTGTCCAAATAATTACATTGCATCAATATTTCTCTGTTTAAATTTGGGCATAGTTTCAGTTACATAATTGCCTTAAAATACCCAATGGGTTATTAAATACATTATTTTGAATAAATGAATGCATTTTATTTTTGAAATAAATTCACTGGCAATTAATAACTGTTTGAAAATAATATTGTATTGTCCAAATTTAAAACTATGAAATGAATTACCAACAAAAGCAACTTTGAGTTGATAAAGAAGATTTTATTGTCTCTTTGATTTGGTTATGCCGAAGTTCGAGATTCAAGTGTTGGATAAACACGACATTGTTAAGTCGTGGGAATCTCATAACATAAGCAAAAAGTGACAAATCACCCTTCACAGGGAATTAATAAAAGAGTCATAAATCTTTCGGGTTTGACCCACACTAATGTTTTTGGACAAAATATTGTATTTGCCCAAGGTATTTTCTATTAATTTTTAAACTTCACAAATAATCACTTTTCTTAGAGATTAGTGTATGCGTTAAGTTACAAATTTTAAATCTTTGATAAGATCGAGGAAATTAATTTAAAATAAACAGCGAGATAAAAGAAGCATTTGATTTGATCAAACTGGCTAATTATTCTCGAGTTAAGAATGAGTTCTTTGGAAAGAACGTCATCTTTTCACAGTTAACTAAGAATGCTGTTGATGATGTCTCGAGACGAGAAGTTAGACTTCATGCACGCGGGCCATCATAGTTGATAGTCACGCATGCGCTTCAACAGTTGTATGATATCAAACAATATTGGATAAAGTTTGATCTTTGCTGAACTAAATTGTTCCCATATGGTGTGGGTTTGCGTATGAAAGGCAATGAATGTTCTATACAGAATTCCTTTGAGGTTAATTAATTTGCACTTTACGAAATTTGGAATTAGTAAGATACTGAGCTTAAATCATATAAATGGGGTTGCCCCATTTGAGTGAGAAAGCTTATGCAGTTGTGTATATGAAAAAGGAGAATATTAAGGTCGTTGTTGTCTTGGAACTCAACATTGACAACCCCACTTTTGACAATTTTGAAAAACGTCGAAGCCTTAGAGGCTCATGAATTTTTTAAAAATGGTTTATTCGAGAATGAAGAGTGGGAGTAGTAACACTGGGAGTGTTGACCGAAACACCTTAAAGATGTTTTAGTGCTAGACCACACTTAAAGAAAAGTCGGAGATACACCCATAGTTGCATAGGTCGGGTAGAGTGTCTCGCCAGCCTGAGAGATACTGCATAATACATGTCGAGCATAGGGATTGCTGCGAGCTGTATAGTACGCATTGAGCACGGGGTTGCTGCAATGAAGGGATATGTTATTAACAATCTCACTACCCTTGACCAAGCAATAATGGTTAAACTCGCTTAGATGTCTTATTCTGTGAGAGCAGATGAACTCTATGCACAACAACCATGTCTTGATTAGATCTAAAAGACTGGTTGAAATATACGAAGCAAGGCTTGTATGGAAAAGGTGGAGTCTTAAATAATGGGCTTTGACTCTGAGGAAACCTTTTCAATTGTTGCAATAAAGTTTACTAAATCTTATCACACAGATGCACGCTTTTACGAGATCTGTCAGACGGATGTGAAAATCGTATGTCTCTAGGAGATGTAAATGAAAAGCCCAACGATTTTATATCGCAAGCAGATGCTCATAGTGTGTGAAATTATAGAAAAGAAGTCATACAGACTTACTTAAGCCTTCAGGAGTTGATGTCTTTGGTTTGATGAAATAGTTGGGAACTATGAAATCATAAGTACAAAGATAGCCTTTAGTATCGTATTAAAAGCAGTGGGAGTTAGATATAATCTTCGTATTGTACGAGAGATGTTGCCTTTAGGAAAGAGAACAATATTGAAATACTCCGAATGGTAAAAGCGGGGCTTTGACCAATTCTCCATAAACGATTTGGGATAAAATACCTACATTTATGGAACAAACTATTTGGAGATAGTATTTAATACAGAATGGTAGGTTTATCCCAGGCCCTATACTTGAAAAGACAAGGTCAATTACAAGATAAAGGGTTATTACCTACGATTTAGTTTTCTATGTTCTCGTTGCGAGGTAGATCGAAAAGCTGAATCGAGTCACATATACAGTTATAATAAGTGGCCTTGTATATGCGGAGTTTGACTCGCATTTTTGACAAAAGATAAATACGCTAAGAGCGTTTGTCAAAATTTAGGCTACCTAGGTAATTACAATAGTCCAAGATGTTGGTCTATTCGAATGGAGAAATATAGGTGGACAGTTAGACTTATTTTCGAACTCCAGTTTGACGTGGGTGATCGAAAATCCACTTAGGGTTTGGTTTACAAAGTTTAATGGTAGAACAGTACCTTGAAATGGTTTCAAGGAAGTACTTACTGTTAGTACATAGGCATCGTAAGAGCTCGTATCCCAAGTCAACCATGCGCACGTGCGCAAATAATTACCTGGGAGGTAAGAAATCAGTTTGGATATTGAAGTCTTCTGGGAAGAACTTCAAATAGTTCCAGGCATTGTGGGTCTACTGCTGCCATTGTGGTGCGACAATAGCAGAATGACCACTTTAGCTAACGAACCTTTGTCTCACAGTTAATCCAGACAAAAGAAAAGAAAGAAATATTACATGTTGCATGTATCGTTGAAAAATGGCTGCTGAGCCGTGCAGGAGATTGTGCCGCGGAAATGTGGCCGTCCCATTCACTGTGCCTTTTATACAGGCAGTGCTGAATAACGTCTTTTGAAGACGAGTATTAGATACACACAGCATATGGCACCGAGTGCAAGTGGGAGATTGTTGGGGATATGCCCTCGGAATGCCATTCGAGGATGTAATGAATTGGGCATAAACATGAACCTGTTATTCACACTTTAATATCTGGATATTGTATTCAAATATTTATTATGGAATTAGGCATATTATTTATTTACCTATCTAGTCTTACTAGGCATGCTGTGAGAAGGTAAATAAATAAAACCCATATATACGAGTTTAGTCACCGATTCTCATGGGATGAGAGAGGGGGCACCGATGAGCTATTATTCTCGAATTAGTCCATAAGTCTTAGACTTCTGTAGGGTAACTGATTGTCGATCATGACTTATTTGTTGATGACTCTAAAATGGTTGTGCCAATCATTCGCTTGGGAAGCGGGAGGTCGTAACATTGGTATGAGTTGAATCAGGGTATTAACTTGTATTTGGACACGACTCGTAATCGACGATCACATGGCTAATTACTCGTTGAGTGTCAATGATCGATCGGTTGACTATAGTAGTATACGTGGACCTTAGACCGAAGGGTCATTGACAGAGTTGGCTTCGGGGTCCTGACTTGTCACTAGTTTGCTAGGCCCGCCTTGTTCGAGGTTGAACATGGGTCAGCGGCGACATGCGGTCTTGACAACGGAGTGCAACTACTGGGCATTGATAGTCGTGAGGGATTCACAACCTCGCAAGTAATCGAGGTATATGTCCTATGCATATTCGGGGACAAGGAATTACGGAATCTTTGCAAAGTATAAAAACTAACTCACGTGGGACATGGAGTGTAGTTTAGTAATTTCTTCATCACGAATTTGACATAGTGTCGGGTTAGTGAGTTTGACATTACCATGGCTCTCACTCGACCGGGACATATGTGAAGGGTCTATACGTATTACGACGATCTATAGTCGGTTCGTAAAATACGAAGAACGTACTCAACACGGGATTTATTCGGTACCGCGGGATTGGCTAGGTGCTTACTGAATTCTTGGATTCCTCCCTTGCCGGGTTGAGACGAACCAAGAGAGTCGGACTTAAAAAGGATCACTGGGATAGTATCTGATAAAGTGAGATGTGTTATTACATAACGGTCTTGGAGACGTTAATAAAACATTAAATATTAGTTTTAGAAACTATATTTACTTGGAATAAGATTCCCGGAATGAAACGACAAAGAATGGACCGAGGACAAGGTTCACAACCATGAGCAAGGTTCATCAAGGTCGTGAAGCCCGTCTGAAAAGTAGCAACAGATTACAAAATTTATATCTCACAATCTAGACCTTGGATTGAGAATCCCTTTAGTCAAAATCAAGATTGGTGAGTCTCTATCTGTGGTTAAAATTTCAGGTAAATCGGACATCGTTTACACCTCGAACGGATGGAAAAACAAAACTGTCGCAAAGCTGTTGCATGTCACGGCCGTGACACATGCGTGCCGTGGCCGTGACGCACAGCAGAGGCTGAGTTTTGGCCTCGACATGGTCACGGCCGTGACCATTATGAGCCAGGCCGTGAAGGGTATTGTCACGGCCGTGAATGGGCTTGTTTCAGGCCGTGACGGGCGTCGGTTTGGCCATATTTAATCCAATCAAGTCCAAATTCATTCCTTGTTCTTATGTGAGACATATGGGACATTGTCTAGTCATTTGATGACTTTATACAAAGGAATCAAACAAGAAATGAGTCATGTAGGACATGACTTAATTAGAAAATCATTTTCAATAGTTGAATGTTGATTTTAATGTCTTGGACTTGGAAATTTCGTGGCTATGAGTTATAAGTCCATTTCTTACTCTAAAGAATAGTTCTAAGAGAGAGTTGAGAGAAAACTTTGATTGTTCTTTGAAACCTAAGTTTGTGAGTTAGTTTATAGTAAATCACACACATATGCACATCTCTTCTAAACATCTTCCCCTCCTCTCTAGCCATCCTTGGGAGGAGGTGAAATTTGGATACGTCCCGGGGTCGGCGTGACGATCTTGTCAAGGTGTTGGAGCTCGGAGAGGTCACGACGTTGCTCGGAGCGAACTACGACAACCGGGATGGCAAGGCGAGAGCTAGGATCTTCGCTACAAGGGTAAGCTACGAAAATCCTTATTACGTGTCATGCATATTTTCTTTACATAACCAAGCGATCCGGGGCTCCTTACGGGGATCCCGGGAAAAAATTTTAAACTTCTGCTGCGTCCGGGGTTCGATCTCGGGACACCCGGGGTTCCCCAACACTTTAGTGGATCCCCCACTCGACAAGGCCGATGTACCAAGATCTTCAAATGTCCCCACCTTACCCGATTTAGAATTACCACAGAACACTAAAGAACCTACCATGGTTGTTGTGGAAGTATCAACGGAATCACTCAATTCAAGTGCAGAATTAGACCTACCCCAATCAAGTGAACAACTGGATATTATTGGAACTATCAGTCCACAAATGGCTGATGCATCTACTTCAGCTTTGCCTCATGAGTGCAAGTGGACTCGGGCACATCCTGTTGATCAGATTATTGGTGATCCTTCGAGTGAAGTACGGACAAGACATCAACACAGTCTCTTTAATTGCTTCTTGAGCCAAAACGAGCGAACCAAGGTAGCAGACACACTTAAAGACCCAGATTGGGTAATGGCAATGCAAGACGAATACAACCAATTCGAACGTCTCCAAGTGTTCTTTAAGAACGAAAGAATGTTGATGGGGAAGTGATTAGGAATAAAGCAAGGCTGGTTGCGAAGGGATATAACCAACACGAAGCCATTGACAATGACGAGACTCATGCTCATGTTGCCCGGATCGAAGCCAACCGCCTTTTCTTGGCTTATGCGGCCCATAAAGACTTCAAATTCTACCAAATGGATGCCAAGACCGCCTTCCTCAATGGTGTGTTAAAGGAGGAAGTCTATGTCGCTCAGCTAGCAGGCTTTGTTGATCAAGAACATCCCGATCACGTCTATCGATGTCGCTCAGCTAGCAGGCTTCAAAGTCTATGTCGCTCAGCTAGCTAGCTTGGTATGATGTCTTGAGGGATTTCCCCGTGAAGTCTGGATTCATCCGAGGAACAATCAATACGACCCTCTTCACCAAATGGCAAGACAAGGATCTGATGGTTGTCCAAGTTTACGTAGACGACATCATCTTAGAATCAACAAATCCACGGCTCTGTAAGAGATTTGAAGATTTAATGAAGAGCAAGTTTAAAATGAGATACATGGGCGAGACGCAAGTTTTCTTGGGACTCCAAGTCAGGCAGCTCGAAGATGGCATCTTCATAAGTCAGACAAAATACATCAAGACATTCTGAAGAAGTTCCATCAAGATCAGAGCAAGTCTGTCAGCACTCCTACCTCAACAAGTTGCAAGTTTGTAACGACCCTCATTTTCTAATAAATATTTTGGCGGATTTTCGCAACGTAAGTGTAATACCCGTAAAATTTAATACGGGACTCCGCCATAATTAATTTTTGTAACATTGTAAATTAGGAAGTTACTAAGAAATTTGAAGTTCGAAGCAAGGATATAGATTTTAATCAATCCAAAAATAATTCGAAATTGGACCAAAGAGTTAATTGGAAACAATAATACTAGGAATAATGGATATGGTATGGGCCGAATTTAATTTGGGAATAAAGGCCCAAAATTGCAAAACACGCTTTAATAATCACGTTACTTACACTTGAGGAAAAATAGATCACCAACTTGTCAAATCTTACACTATTATCGAAAATTATAATGCTTATCTAAATACACAACAAATATCGAGGATCATTGTGAAGAAACCCTCATTTTATCCTATACCAAATGTTGAGAAAAGAAGAGTAGAACAGAGCCAAGAGTTTCAACAAGTTAGAAGATCTAAGTAAAAGGTTAAATTCGGAGAAAGGTATGCACTAGTTCTTAAACTTATGTAAACTTTGGTATATTTAATTATAAGATATTTTTCCACACATGTATGTATGTCAACGTGAAACCTTGTTAGCCATATATGGTTCGATAGCTATCAAACCTGAGAAACCTTAGTTCCTTAAGGGTTGGGAATAGTCATAAACATTTATACGATAATAATTCTAATAACTTCGAGACATATATAGAGTTTCAGAGTTCGGCAGATTCTACAGAAATTTAGTATTTTAAAGGTGTACCGTATTATAGGATTAGCATGATTCTTGAAGCTGGTTTTAATGATATCCAAAGTCCAATTTAGGGTTTTTAAAGGAATCGGCCGATTTAGTTTGTACGATGTATAGGGAGATTTAAGATAAATTGTCTTTTAGATGAAATCGGGCAACTTAGAATGTGTAAAAATCGACCGAAACTAGGCTTAAGTATATAACCAATCGACCGATTTAATGATTTAGTGTAACTCGGTGATTTTGACTTGGGGACACCTCGAATCGGGTGACGCAACAATCATGAAGTCGGGCGATTTGTGACATTAAGAAGTCGGGCGAATTGATGAGTCACTCGGCGATTTTAAAATCGGGCGAAACGCACTATCGGTCGATTGGTAGACCTCAAATAGGGGGATTTGGTGGTCGGCAGCCAATCAGGCGATTCCAGGCATACACAAATCGGGCGAAACTAGGTATTGAACCTAGTCAATCGGACGATTTAAAAGCCAAGTGCAAAATCGGGCGAATCATTGAACAAATCGCTGGATTCAGAGTAATTAAAATCGGGTGTTGACTTAGAGTTGAACATAAGTCGGGCGAATTAGGTCATCTCAAGCTTAGAATATTTTAATAATTTATGATATAATTATTTGAGACTAGACAGTTCAAGGGTTGATAAAAAAGATACTAATAATATTTATTGTATTCAAAGGACCGACATATAGGGACTCCATCAGACCTTTTATTTGACGCTAGCAGGAGGACAAGTAGGTGGATCATCCATCTACAATACGTAAACACATAGGTGAATTATGTGTTTTCATGTGATCCGATGATTTTCGTGACTTAAGTGATTTACCTGTTGTACGTATGTTTTATGTAAATCATGTTTTATGATATTTTTATATGCATGGCATGTGCATATCACGTTAGGGCGAGAGATGGTTATACCATGGTGTGCGGTAGGATATGAGATATTGACGTACGGGGGTAGAATGAGACGTTTGTGATTGGAGACTCTTAGAGGAGTCGGGTTGGGCTCACTGGGCACCTGGCGGAGACAGACGTGATCGATCTGTCTACTCGGACGTGATCGTTTCGAGGTGCAGCCGGATGGGATTTTTGAACTTGTGCTTCTGTCATTATTAGTATCTTTTTTATCAACCCTTAAACATTATTTGAACTTCTGTCAAATAATGGATATGGTATGGGCCGATGTAGTTTGTATGATGTATAGGGAGATTTAAGATAAATTGTCTTTTAGAAGAAATCGGGCAACTTAGAATGTGTAAAAATCGATCGAAACTAGGCTTAAGTATATAACCAATAGGCCGATTTAATGAAAACTCGGCGATTTTGACTTGGGGCACCTCGGATCGGGTGACGCAACAATCATGAAGTCGGGCGATTTGTGACATTAAGAAATCGGGCGAATTGATGAGTCACTCGGCGATTTTAAAATTGGGCAAAAAGCACTATCGGCCGATTGGTAGACCTCAAATCGGGGGATTTGGTGGTCGGCAACCAACAGGCAATTCCACGCATACACAAATCGGGCGCAACTAGGTATTGAACCTAGTCAATCGGACGATTTAAAAGCCAAGTGCAAAATCGGGCGAATCATTGAGGACCACAAATCGCGCGATTCAGAGTAATTAAAATCGGGTGTTGACTTAGAGTTGAACATAAGTCGGGCGAATTAGGTCATGTCAAGCTTAAAATATTTTAATAATTTATGATATAATTATTTGAGACTATACAGTTCAAGGGTTGATGATAAAGATACTAATAATATTTATCATATTCAGAGGACCGACATATAGGGACTCCAACAGACCTTTTATTTGATGCCAGCAGGAGGACAGGTAGGTGGATCATCCATCTACAATACGTAAACACATACGTGAATTATGTGTTTTCATGTGATCCGATGATTTTCGTGACTTACGTGATTTATCTGTTGTACGTACATTTTATGTAAATCATGTTTATGATATTTTTATATGCATGGCATGTGCATATCACGTTAGGCGAGAGATGGTTATACCATGGTGTGCGGTAGGATATGAGATATTGACGTACGGGGGTAGAATGAGATGTTTGTGATTGGGGACTCTTAGAGGAGTCGGGTTGGGCTCACTGGGCACCTGGGGGAGACAGACGTGATCGATCTGTCTACTCGGACGTAATCGATTCGAGTTGCATACCGTCGGACGGGATTTTTGATTTGTGCGGGAGATATACGACCTGGTAGGAGGACATTGACGTGATCGATCAATGCACTACCGGCGTAGCTCGCCGCGAGACTTGGCGGTGGCCTCCTAGTAGTCTATTGCGCGCGGAGGTGTTGAGCCTACCTATGGCCCTGTGTTGTGTGAAATAGGAATGTGGCAAAAGAAGAGTGTGCATTATATCATGTTGTGAGATATTGCGATTGGGGTTGAGTGCACACTTGCATACATGCATTTTATTCACCTACTGGGCAAATTACTCTGTGTTTGCGTGTTGTAGGTACTGAGTCTGACGCTGATATGCGTCAAGACTGAGGCGGCTGGTGGCGGTGCTCCACGGACTTTTGAGGGCGGGGCGGTACATGGATGAAGACCTGTGGAGCGGCTTTATGGCTTTTTGCTCTTTTGATATTTTGGGGCTTTGGCCCATGTATAGTGATAACGTTGTGGACAGATTATTATATTAATATATATTATTTTAGGTAAAAGTTTTAATTAGACGGGCCTTCCGCGGTTTATGTTGCTGAAATCCGCCACTAATCATAATTAGAAAAGTAGGCTCGCCATAGGTGGTATCAGAGCGTATGCTTAGATTCTGAATACTGTTCATGTACTGCCGCTCAAAAGCCTGGAGAACCAGCCTGACCTGTAAGTTTAATATTTAATTTTGTAATTACGTGATATATGTTACATGTGCTTTTTATGAATAATTGTAGAAGTAGTTGCGAATGCCGAGAACACGTAGAGAGCTTGGTGAAACTAGTCGTAGGACGGGTCAGAGTCCCTACCGAATGAGGACCGCTCTACCATCCACCAATTAACTGATCTGATCCGGCGACAATCAGATCAGATTAACGACCTAATTCATCGTCAAAATTCCCCGGAACGTCATGCATCCCCAGGATTAGAACGTGTAGAAGCTGCCGGGGAGAGGTTCCGTAGACTAAATCCCCCTGCCTTTAAGGAGGCTGCCGATCCTATTGATGCGGAGGATTGGCTCAGAACTATTGAAAATATGTTTCGCGTTAGTCATCTTCCTGATACTGAGAAGGTGACATGTGCCACCTTCATGTTACGTGGGAACGCGGGCTACTGGTGGGACACTATTCAGGTGCTCGAGGATCCCACTACTATGACTTGGGATAGGTTCAAAACGCTATTTACTTTACCACGCATGATAGAGCGCAGAAGCTGAATGAGTTCATAAACCTCAAGCAAGGAGGAATGTCGGTGGCAGAATACATACGCAAATTCGAGCAATTATCCAGGTTCGCACCGCATATAGTGGCCACTGATGAGCTGAAGATTGAACGTTTCCTGGAGGGTCTCAAACCCGAGATCTTCCGAAGCGTAAGTATGTACGCTACGGAAGGGAAGACTTATGCCCGTATCGCTGAACGTGCAATCCTAGCTGAGCAGGCAGAAGTTAGAGTTACAAAGGCTCAGGATGCAAAGCAGAGAACAGAAGGGCAACAAGGAGGAGGGAATCAGAAACGCCAGTTCTTTGGAAAGACACCAAACTTTTTGCAGAAATCAGGGCCAACAGAATTGGAGGCCAAGGCCAAACCAAGGACCTGCTAATGTTTCAAACCGACCCCCAAACACTGTACCTCAGTGTCGACAGTGTGGACGCTGCCACTACGGAGTATGCCATGGGACAAGACCAAACCCAACTCCCCAGTGTTTTCGGTGTGGAAAGATTGGCCACTATGCCAGGGTCTGTAACGAGAAAATACAGCTCCAAATCAACCTTTAATCCGACCTCCATCGGTACCAGAACGTGTTTTTACTTTGACGAACGAGGAGGCTGAAGCAAACCCTTCGGTAGTAACGGGTACGTCGACTATCTGTGATGTGCCCACTTCTGTGTTAATGGACTCTGGGGCCACACATTCGTTTGTGTCGGCCAAGTATGTGGAAAAGGTGGGAGTCTCTCCTACCTTATCTGAGTACAATTATGTGGTTACCTTACCACACGGTGATCCAACGCGCACTAACCAAGTGCTAAAAGGATGTTCCGTGACGTTGAGGGTAAAAATTTGAGCGTCGACCTGATTGTGATCCCAATGAACGACTACGATGTTATCTTTGGGATGGATTGGCTTTCGAAATACGGAGCCATTATAGATTGTAACAAGAAAGTCGTAAAATTTCACCTGCCCGAGGAAGAGGTGTTCACTTTTTCGGGTAAAATCGCTCCGAATCATATTCCATGAATCTCTGCGCTAAAGGCTCAACGACTATTGAGATCCAGTTGTGAGTCTTATCTCGTGTATGCGGTGAAGGCAGAGGAGTTACCTCAGCCAGAACTGAGGGACGTACCGATAGTCAACGAGTATACTGATGTATTTCCCGATGATCTCCCGGGGTTACCCCCTGATCGAGAAATACAGTTCACGATAGATATGATCCTGGGGTTTGCCCCAATCTCTAAAGTTCCTTATCGCTTAGCGCCGAACGAACTGAAAGAATTGAAAGAACAATTAGAGGACTTGTTGCAGAAAGGGTTTATTCAACCCAGCTTTTCACTGTGGGGAGCACCAGTCTTATTTGTACGAAAGAAGGATGGGTCGATGCGACTGTGTATTGACTATCGGGAGTTGAACAAGATCACGATCAAGAATAAATACACGTTACCAAGGATCGATGATCTGTTTGACCAGCTACAAGGTGCTACGGTATTCTCGAAAATCGATCTCCATTCGGGATACCATCAGCTAAAGATTAGGGAGATAGATGTTCCTAAAACAGCATTCAGTACGAGGTACGGCCATTACGTGTTTTTGGTCATGCCCTTCGGACTGACAAATGCCCCTACTGCATTCATGGACCTTATGAACCGAGTCTTTAAAAACTATCTCGACCGTTTTATAATCGTCTTTATTGATGAAATCCTAATCTATTCAAAGACGAAGGAAGAACACGAGGATCATTTACGAATCGTTTTAGGGATCCTGCGAGAGAAACGGTTCTACGCCAAATTTAAGAAATGTGAATTTTGGCTCGAGCAAGTAGCTTTCTTGGGACACGTGATTTCTAGGAATGGAATCTTTGTGGACCAGAATAAGATCGAGGCCGTAAATAATTGGCCAAGACCGACTACTCCAACCGAGGTTCGAAGCTTCTTAGGACTTACAGGATATTACCGTAAGTTCATTGCTGATTTCTCTAGTATCGCTTCTACTCTGACGAACTTGAATAGAAAGAATGTGCCCTTCAAGTGGACAGAAACGTGCGAACAAAGCTTCCAGGAGCTGAAGAAACGTCTCACCTCGGCTCCGATTTTGACAATACCATCAGGAACGGGAGGATTATCAGTCTATACTGATGCTCGAAAAACGGACTGGGATGCATGTTGATGCAGAATGGTAAAGTAATCGCATACGCCTCCAGACAATTGAAGGAATACAAGAAGAACTACCCGACCCATGACCTGGAATTAGCAGCAGTGGTCTTCGCTTTAAAGATATGGAGACACTACCTCTACGAAGAAAGGTGCGAAATCTTTACAGACCATAAGAGTCTGAAATATTTCTTCACCCAGAAAGAGCTGAATATGAGATAGCGACGATGGCTGGAGCTCGTAAAAGACTATGACTGCGTTATCAATTATCATCCGGGCAAAGCAAATGTAGTCGTAGGCGCGCTCAGTAGAAAGGCGATAAACACAGAGTTGCACTGACTTGGAGTAGAAGTGGTTGACTTAGGCAAAGCTGAAGCGAGACTAGCAATGTTGACTCTACAGCCTACGTTGCTAGAACGAGTCAGGAAAGCACAAGAAGAGGATGAATTTTATCTGGAGGTGAAAGATGCGCTACCTGCGGACTTCGAAATCCGAGAAGATGGAATCTTACTATACAAGAATCGACTATACGTACCCAATGATGAAGAGTTACGGCGAACAATAATGACATAAGCAGACGCAACAATGTACTCAGTGCACTCGGGTTCGACCAAAATGTACCAAGACTTGCAAGTCACGTATTGGTGGCCGGGAATGAAAAAGGATATAGCCACGTTCGTAAGTAGATGTATGACATGCCAACTGATCAAAGCAGAACACCAGCGACCCGCTGGAACCCTACAACCCTTACCGATACCCGAATGGAAATGGGACCATATCACGATGGACTTCGTCGTTGGTTTGCCTAAGACGACGAAAGGCCACGATGCTATTTGGGTGATTGTTGATCGCCTAACCAAATCAGCCCATTTCATTCCTATCAGCTCCACTTTTCCATGGAAAGGTCTGCTGAATTATATATTCAGGAAATTGTTAGACTCCATGGAATCCCAATCTCTATTGTCTCGGATCGAGATTCGAGATTTCTATCGAACTTTTGGCAAAACTTACAGAAAGCAATGGGTACTAAGCTCGCATTCAGTACTGCATATCATCCCCAGACCGACGGGCAGTCTGAACGGACGATCCAAACCCTTGAGGATATGTTACGAGCCTGCGTGCTAGACTTCAAGGGAAATTGGAGCAAATATTTGTCGTTGATCGAATTCTCCTACAATAATAGTTTCCATGCAACAATCGGAATGGCGCCGTACGAGGCATTATACGGGCGCAAGTGCCGATCCCCAGTACTTGGGACGAAATCGGCGAACGAGCTCTGTTGGGACCAGATATGATTCGTGAAACAACAGAAGCAGTAACAAAGATCCGGGAGAAGATGCGAACTGCTCAGAATCGACAGAAGAGTTACGCTGCTCATAGACGACGACCATTGGAATTCGCGGAGAACGACCAAGTATTTCAAAGATTTCCCCGATGAAAGGAGTAAAGCGCTTTGGAAGGAAGGGCAAGCTAAGTCCCAGATACATAGTCCCCTTCAAGACAGTTAAACGAATAGGTGATGTTGCGTACCAGTTGGAATTACGGACTTCCTTATCGCCAGTTCACGATGTATTTCACGTATCGACATTACGAAAATACGTCGCGGACCTGAGTCATGTGATCCAGAACGAGCTTCTTTGTCAACAGCTCAAGCCTGACTTGAGTTATGAAGAGAAGCCTGTAGAGATTTTGATGTACGAGTCGAAACGACTAAGGAATAAGATTATTCCGTTAGTTAAGGTTTTGTGGCAGAATCAATAAGTTGAGGAAGCCACTTGGGAACGTGAGGATGAAATGAGAGTTTGTTATCCCAAATTATTACAGTCGGTGTAATTTCGGGGACGAAATTACTTTAAGGGGGAGGATGTAATACCCGTAAAATTTAATACGGGACTCTGCCAAAATTAATTTCTGTAACATTGTAAATTAGGAAGTTACTAAGGAATTTAAAATTCGAAGCAAGGATATAGATTTTAGTCAATCCAAAAATAATTCGAAATTGGACCAAAGAGTTCATTGGAAACAATAATACTAGGAATAATGGATATGGTATGGGCCCAACTTAATTTGGGAATAATGTCCAAAAATTTACAAAACACGATTTAATAATCACGTTACTTACACTTGAGGAAAAATAGATCACCAACTTGTCAAATCTTACACTATTATCGAAAATTATAATGCTTATCTAAATACACAACAAATATCGAGGATCATTGTGAAGAAACCCTCATTTTATCCTATACCAACGTTGAGAAAAGAAGAGTAGAACAGAGCCAAGAGTTTCAACAAGTTAGAAGATCTAAGTAAAAGGTTGAAATTCGGAGAAAGGTATGCACTAGTTCTTAAACTTATGTAAACTTTGGTATACTTATTATAAGATATTTTTCCACACATGTATGTATGTCGACGTGAAACCTTGTTAGCCATATATGGTTCGATAGCTATCAAACCTGTGAAACCTTAGTTACTTAAGGGTTGGGAATAGTCATATTTATATGATAATAATTCTAATAACTTCGAGACATATATTGAGTTTCAGAGTTCGGCAGATTCCACAGAAATTTAGTATTTTAAGGTGTACCATATTATAGGATTAGCATGATTCTTGAAACTGGTTTTAACGATATACAAATTCCAATTTAGGGTTTTTAAAGGAATCGGCCGATTTAGTTTGTATGATGTATAGGGAGATTTAAGATAAATTGTCTTTTAGAAGAAATCGGGCAACTTAGAATGTGTAAAAATCGACCGAAACTAGGCTTAATTATATAACCAATCGGTCGATTTAATGATTTAGTGTAACTCGACGATTTTGACTAGGGGACACCTCGAATCCGGTGACACAACAATCATGAAGTCGGGCGATTTGTGATATAAAGAAATCGGGCGAATTGATGAGTCACTCGGCGATTTTAATATCGGGCGAAACGCACTATCGGCCAATTGGTAGACCTCAAATCGGGGACTTGGTGGTCGGCAGCCAATAAGACGATTCCAGGCATACACAAATCGGGCGCAACTAGGTATTGAACCTAGTCAATCGGACGATTTAAAAGCCAAATGCAAAATCGTGCGAATCATTGAGGACCAGAAATCACGCGATTCAGAGTAATTAAAATCGGGTGTTCACTTAGAGTTGAACATAAGTCGGGCGAATTAGGTCATCTCAAACTTAGAATATTTTAATAATTTATGATATAATTATTTGAGACTATACAGTTCAAGGGTTGATAAAAAAAGATACTAATAATATTTATTATATTCAGAGGACCGACATATAGGGACTCCATCAGACCTTTTATTTGACGCTAGCTGGAGGACAGGTAGGTGGATCATCCATCTACAATACGTAAACACATACGTGAATTATGTGTTTTCATGTGATTCGATGATTTTCGTGACTTACGTGATTTACCTGTTGTACGTACGTTTTATGTAAATCATGTTTTATGATATTTTTATATGCATGGCATGTGCATATCACGTTAGGGCGAGAGATGGTTATACCATGGTGTGCCGTAGGATATGAGATATCGACATACGGGGGTAGAATGAGATGTTTGTGATTGGCGACTCTTAGATGAGTCGAGGTTGGGCTCACTGGGCACCTGGGGGAGACAGACATGACCGATCTGTCTACTCGGACGTCATCGATTCGAGGTGGATACCGGCGGATGGGATTTTTGATTGGTGCGAGAGATATACGACCTGGTAGGAGGACATTGACGTGATCGATCAGTGCATTATAGGGCGGCCTCCCAGTAGTCTATTGCACGCGGAGGTGTCGAGCCTAACCTAGGGCCCTGTGTTGTGTGAAATAGGAATGTGTGAAAAGAAGAGTGTGCATTATATCATGTTGTGAGATATTGGGATTGGGGTTGAGTGCACACTTGCATACATGCATTTTATTCACCTACTGGGCAAATTGCTCAGTGTTTACGTGTTGTAGGTACTGAGTCTGACGCTGATAGGCGTCGAGACTGAGGCGGCTGGTGGCTGTGCTCCACGGACTTTTGAGGGCGGGCGGTACATGGATGAAGACCTGTGGAGCGGCTTTAGGGCTTTTTGCTCTTTTGATATTTTGGGGCTTTGGCCCATGTATAGCAATAACGATGTGGACAGATTATTATATTAATATATATTATCTTAGGAAAAAGTTTTAATTAGACGGGCCTTCCGCGGCTTAGGTTGCGGAAATCCGCCACTAATCATAATTAGAAAAGTACGATCGCCATAGTAAGTCGCGGAAGACCGTCTTATTAAAAGTTTTTCTAAAATAAAATATATTAAACTAAACATCGTCTAGCTATATATTTACACAAGTCATAGCACTAAGATATCAAATTATTAAAAATCCTAACATCACTGCACATGTCACATCCATGTACCGCCCTGCCCTCAAAAGTCGTTGGAGTCACCGCTAACAGCCCGCCTCAGCCGCGACGCGTATCAGCGCCGGACTCGCATGTACCTACAACACTTCTGAGCTCCTTGTCCAGTAGATGAAACATGCATGTATGCTACGTGCGCTCCCCCATCCCCAAAACACCTCATAAATGCACACTCAACTCGTCTCTACTCATCTCAACACTAACACGTCTCAACACCCCACACTACTGGACATTAAGTACATTTCTAATATCCCACTCAGGTCTCATTGGAATAGGTTCCCACTCAGGTCACGTTAGAATGGAATATCCTATTCAGGTCTCGTTAGAGTGGGCGGCTACTCAGGTCTCGGTAGAGGCGCATATCCCGCTCAGGTCTCGTTAGAGCGGGTAAGCTACTCAGGTTTCGTTAGAGTTGCCCTATAGTCGAAATGTCCTAGTCGCAACACGTCCCGTCACTCGACACCTCCTAGACTCGGGCGGCCAACTCAGATCTCGTTAGAGTGGCACTCACCCAAATGTTCCCCTCTACACAACGTAATAACCTACACCTCCCATTGACATCCTAAACATTACCGTTCCGCATGGTACCCGAGACTCCCTCGAACTGACGTGGTATGCCAGTGCAGTGCAAATCAAAGATATACATAACAACATGCAGAATATTTAATACATATATATCACCTAAATCACTAAACCACATACTCGTATAAAACATGAGTATCACATGTAATTCACACAACCGTTTACGTGTCATAGGTGGATTTCACCTACACACCATGACACAAAAATGCACATAATGTTTACGTGCCGTATGTGAGTTTCACCTACCTTTCCTCCAAATACAGTCAGTCCGTTAGGAGATCTGCTGAATTCTCTAATTGGCGAACCTTTGTTGACATGATGATGATGTGCAAAATGGAGACGAACCGATGGTTCAAATCTTATCAAGAACGAATGGAGAATAAATTGTTTAGAGTGGGATGTTATGAAAAAGGAAATGGAGAATACATCGATGATTTAGGTGAGATCTTATCAAGAACCAATACGGTTTGATATCGTTCATTTCTTTTTCTTTGATAATGAATGAGATATTTCCAATGCCTATCTTTTAAGTAATGTTCGTCACAAATTTAGCATTAACTTTCTACCTCGAGTACACTTTCGAAAGATTCGTTCTTATTCCCAGTGTGATGATAAGTAAAAGAAGTTGATGTTTTACTAACCATTGTCTTGTTTGTTTAACTTGTACTAAGTTATTATTAATTTAGTTTTCCCCTAACGTGCAAGTCCTTTGATGGGTTAATCTACTACACATTAATACACATGTGTTTGTGGACATATCTATATGGATATATATAGTATTATACCTAATCATGCCCATCAATCGCTAAATGACATCTAAGGAGTACTATGTCCTTTACTCGATTAATATTTATCTTATATATGAGTATGTAGGTTTATTAGGTTTATAATGTATCCGAAAGTTTCACCTCATGAGCTAAGTATTATTAAATATCCTCCCTCACATATGGTATTCAAATATTCTCTCGTCATTATTTAATCACTCGAGTAGAAGTGTAATACTAACTACACCTGTAAATCTCATGTGTAACACAATCCACGCATGTTACTAGACATACTTCTCTATCTTTATCTATTTCTATTATCATGTTATAATTATTTTTAATTATATATATATATATTTAATTGTTATTTATTTCGAATTCTAATTTGTTTCTATTTAATTTTCAAGCTTCAAATATTCGGAAGTCTTGCCATTTGTATTTTAGATATATCACTAATTATATTAATAACCCTGTATTAAATTTTACGGCTATTACATTCTCCCCCATTAAAAGAATTTCGTCCCCGAAATTCGCAGAGGGGTAACGATTCTACCATTCCCTGATCTGCTCATATCCTATTAAGGGAAAATTTATTTCCACCTTCATTACATAATTTAGGTGACACGTTTAAATGTGTGACTCAATTAATACGATCATCCAATTCCCTATGTCCAGACTCGACCAATATTTTCTACGTCCTCTAGGCGTACATATTCCTATTCCAACCACGCTTCCGCTGCGCACTCTAACTAAGCATACTTATTTCAATAGTCTACAGTTGGTCACATAAACAAGCACATTATTATAATCACATAATTGCGTCAATCTTAAAACTTACAGGCAAGGCTGATGCTCCAGGCTTTTGAGCGGCAGCACATGGACGGTCTACAGAACCTCTAACGTAAGCTCTGATACCACATGTAACGACCCTCATTTTCTAATAAGTATTTTTTGTCGGATTTTCGCAACGTAAGTCGCGGAAGACTGTCTATTTAAAACTTTTTCTAAATAAAATATATTAAATTAAACATCGTCTACATAGCTATATATTTACACAAGTCATAGCACTAAGATATCAAAATGTTAAAAATCCTAACATCGCTCCACAGGTCACATCCATGTACCGCCCTGCCCTCAAAAGTCGCTGGAGTCACCGCCAACAGCCCGCCTCAGTCGCGACGCGTATCAGCACCGGACTCGTATGTACCTACAACACTTAAACTGAGCTCCTGGCCCAGTAGATGAAACATGCATATATGCAACGTGCGCTCAACCCCATCCCCAAAACACCTCACAAATGCACGCTCAACTCGTCTCTACTCATCTCAACACTAACACGTCTCAACACCCCACACTACTCGACATTAAGTACATTTCTAATATCCCACCCAGGTCTTGCTAGAATAGGTTCCCACTCAGGTCACGTTAGAATGGAATATCCTATTCAGGTCTTGTTAGAGTGGGTGGCTACTCAGGTCACGTTAGAGACGCATATCCTGCTCAGGTCTCGTTAGAGCGGGTAAGCTACTTAGGTCTCGTTAGAGTTGCCCTATACTCGAAATGTCCTAGTCGCAACACGTCCCGTCACTCGACACCTCCTAGACTCGGGCGGCCAACTCAGATCTCGTTAGAGTGGCACTCACCCAAATGTTCCCCTCTACACAACGTAGATACACCTCCCATTGACATCCTAAACATTACCGTTCCGCATGGTACCCGACTCCCTCGAACTGACGTGGTATGCAAGTGCAGTGCAAATCATAGATATACATAGTAACATGCAGAATATTTAATACATATAAATCACGTAAATCACTAAACCACATAATCATATAAAACATAAGTATCACATGTAATTCACACAACCGTTTACGTGTCATAGGTGGATTTCACCTACACACCTGTCACAAAAATGCACATAATGTTTACGTACCGTAGGTGAGTTTCACCTACCTTTCCTCCAAATACGGTCAGTCAGTCAGGAGTTCAGGTGAATTCTCTAAATGGCGAACCTTTGTTGACATGATGATGATGTGCAAAATGGAGAACGAACTGATGGTTCAAATGTTTAGTGTGGTATCTTATCAAGAACGAATGGAGATGAATTGTTTAGAGTGGGATCTTATGAAAAAGGAAATAGAGAATACATCGAAGGTTTAGATGAGATCTTATCAAGAACCAATAGGGTTTGACGTCGTTCATTTCTTTTTCTTTGATAATGAATGAGATATTTCCAATACCTATCTTTTAAGTAATGGTCGTCACAAATTCAGCATTAACTTTCTACCTTGAGTACACTTTCGAAAGATTCGTTCTTATTCCCAGTGTGATGATATGTAAAAGAAGTTGATGTTTTACTAACCCTTGTCTTGTTTGTTTAACTTGTACTAAGTTATTATTAATTTAGTTTTCCCCCAACGTGTAAGTCCTTTGATGCGTTAATATACTACACATTAATACACATGTGTTTGTGGACATATCTATATGGATATATATAATATTATACATAATCATGCCTATCAATCGCTAAATGACATCTAAGTAGTACTATGTCCTTTACTAGATTAATATTTATCATATATATGAGTATGTATGTATATAATGTATCCGAAAGTTTCACCTCATGAGCTAAGTAATATTAAATATCCTCCCTCACATATGGTATTTAAATATTCTCTCGTCATTATTTAATCACTTGAGTAGAAGTGTAATACTAACTACACCTGTAAATCTCATGTGTAACACAATTCACGCATGTTACTAGACATACTTCTCTATCTTTATCCATTTTATTATTACTATTATCATGTTATAATTATTTGTAATTATATATATATATATTTAATTTTTATTTATTCCAAATTCTAATTTTTTTCTATTTAATTTTCAAGCTTCAAATATTTGGAAGTCTTGCCTTTCGTATTTTAGATATATCACTAAATTATATTAAGAACCCTGTATTAAATTTTGCGGGTATTACATTCCCCCCCCTTAAAAGAATTTCGTCCCCGAAGTGTCGAAGTTGACTGGAAAGTTATTAATATAATAAATACTTTGTTGGTATAATGTTTCTTTTTGTTGGCATAATTTTTGTGTTTCGTGGTTTATTGTGCATATCTTAATTCGTATATAAAATAATAATAACACTATTCGTTGGTATAATACTGATAACAATTGGTATAATAATCTTAAATTTGACTTTGTATAATAAAGAGAACAATTGGTCTAATCTCCATTTTTATTGGTAGAATTACATTTTTAACATTGAGTATAATTACTGGTTGTGGTGGTACGATTTTGACCACATGTGATATAATAATCTGGAAGTTTTTTAAATCGTTGAAGAATGGTTATTATCGTCATTTTAGGCATTTGGGGTATTAAATAGGAAACTTTTTGCAGATGGGTATTGATCAGGAATAAATAACTTCAGGGGTATTTAAGAGGAATTCTTATCTTTGAAAGGTATTGAAAGGGAATTGACCCTTGAACTAAGGACTATAGTTTGCTGACGTGGCTTGACGGCATATGATCATGGCAAGTGTCTTGTGAAACTTTAGACGTGACAATGATCGAAGCAAAATAATCTAACCCCATACTAACAATCTCTCTATTTTTCTTATCATTACACGTTATAAAAAATAAAAATATATATATATACATATAAAAGATAGATGGCACATTTTAATATGCAATTTTCATTTGCATCTATGCGGAATTGACTAAAAGCGTAAATTTGTTATATTTTCGCACATATTAATATGCAATTATTATTTGCATCTATGCATAATTGATTAAAAGATATATATTTTTATATTTTCGCACATTCTAATATGCAATTTTACGTTGATTTGAGCTGAATTGTTAAAAGTGCGAATATTTGTTTTTGCTCATATCATCGCGTGAAATTATAGTTACATGTATAGGGGACCATGTATCTAGACCAATCTTGATAAATCGCATTTTTTTGGTAATTGTTACTCATATTGGTTTATGTACTTGTTTGATAAATCAATTGAGGTGCACTGTTTGACGTTGAGCATTTCCAAAATTTATACCTTGAGCTCCAAATATTTTTTATGGTCTTTCTCTAAGTGTTGCAGAAACAATGAGGAGGACTTCAGGAATTATTCAAGACTTGGAGTACATGGCATTGGTTTAAATTTTGGTTGGTTAAATATTTTGATCGTTGACGTGTTTAATGGATTTGAATTTAATCAACTTCTCTTAAAAAGGTTTCAGGGGGCGCCTAAATTAATTCTAATATTCTCGATATTTTTGCTCTAAGTATTGAATATCTACGAAATTTGACTATGGCGCCAGATGTCACCGCTCTGAGTTACTGGGAGTTAATTATATATATTTTCATACGTGGGGGAGCAATTATGTGGTTTTTACTTGAACTTAGGGTCAATCTGAAATCTTAGAAAACTTACTATCGAGAAATTTGGGCGAATATAGTAATTTTCGATCGAAGTTTCTCGAGCAAAAATTGATTTGGGACCAAATAGTAATTTTTGCTTCCAATTTGTCGAAGGAAAATTAAATGGGGACCAAATGAAATTCTCGATCAAAGTTTCTCGAGCGAAAAATTAGAATTGGGCCTGTATAATATGCGAACTCAAAACGTCCAATCAGACCAATCAGTCAAAACGTCCAATATGCGAAAAACTTTATCTCACGCAAAACCTAATCGTGAAGTATACAGTATCTATTCATTTTTCTCTCTCACAAAACTTTCATAGACGATTCCATCTACCAAAATCTTTCGATTTTCATCTTGGAATTGCCTGTTTAAGGTAGAAATGACACTTATGTGCTATTTGCGTGCGATTTAACTAAGTTTGCATCTACATTTTATAGTCTTTCGTCTGATTCTGAGTAGATTTTCGATTGTTCAAACTGTAACAAACCCACATGCCATTTCATTGAGATTTCGACCTGTTTTTGTGTATATATGGGTTGAAATCCGCATCCTAGGATAGTTTAAGGGTTTTGATCATTCTAGCAGTATATTTCTTCGATTATCTGCATTTTTAAAGTTCGATTGAGAGTTCGACCGGAACTGGGTTTAGATGTTTAAAGGCGTCGAAGAACTTTCTCGCTCTCAAACAGTGTCAATTGAATTTCAATTTGATTGAGTCACTGTTTGCATCGTAAAATTTTTTCGGTCGCTAAATTCTTGACTTAATCGGTAAAATAAATAACATAGATCCAAATATACTTACAATCGAGAAATCGAATGTTGATTTTATGTGAGCGAAAAGATTACTGAATGGAATAGATCAAATAGGTGTAATTAAGTTTCGAGCGCAAAATTTACAATCGAAAACAGTAATTTCGATTTCTATTTTGTTCTCGGTCGAAAATTTTAGCGATAATATTAATTTTTCGACGATAAATTCGTAGAAGTACGCAGCGATAATTTTGATTGATCGAAAAATTTTCTCGATGATTAACCTAGTTTCTCTTTGTCAATTTTCTCGATCGTAAAATTTCACAGCGAAAAACTATTTTAAAATCGAAATACTTTCTCGCTTAATAACTTTCACGGCGAATTTTATTCACGCGTGAAAAAATTCTCGATCATAAATTTACGCGGAAATTGTTTTTCTCGATCGTAAATTTACACGAAAATTTTCTCGATCGTAAAATTTCTCGACTACAGTACCACGCGTATAATGTTCAACACTTAGTAAAACTTTCTAAGTCTTTTCCACTGTAGCAGACCTTAGCGGATAAAATTTTTTCGATCGCAAATTAAAAACGGAGAATTACATTCAAAAGTCGCACTTAGGCAATTTAATTGAGGATTTCAATTCTCGAGCAATAAAAAAAACGGAGTGAACAGTGCTCAACTTTACAATTCAACACTTAGAATAATTTTAGAACGAAACTTTATATGCTTTATCTTCAAATTTTGAAAATTTCATTAATAAATGTCAATTAAATGGGATCACCTTCGTATACCTATGTGCCGAATTATACATGCATCAAACATGCCATGCTATGATAGACTCTTATGGTTTGTTGAATTAGATTTCGAACCTAGCAGGAGTTGTCGAAACGGATCATTCTATGAGGACTTTAGTTTGTCGACACGACTTGACGGCATATTCTTTTCACGTGTCTTGTGAAATTCTTCGTGATGTTGATCGAAGCCAAATAATTTGACCCCATACTATTAATAATATCAATATTCATAAAAAATAAAAAAATATATGCTAATAAATGATAACATTTGTTAATTTCGTTCGGTTTTTTTAAATAAGAAAAAATCAAAAATAAAAAACCGCACATTAATGCATCCAATTTTATTCTGCATCTACACTGACTTTTATAAATGCGATACTTTTCTAAATGCATGTTTAGCTTGCATTGATATTGAATGCGTGTTATTTGTGCTAAATTTGCACATTCTAAATTTGTGCTCATACCCTCACGCATTATTTTTAATGCATGTTTAAGGGACCTCTAGGATAAATGATTAAATGCGTGTTATTTGTGCTAAGTACTTTAATTGATTTTATATGCTTGCATGAAAAATCTATTTTGGGTGCATTATTTGAGGGGGAGCACTTATTAATTTCATGCTATGAGTTCCAAACATTTTTGATGTTTTTCTCTAAGTGTTTCAGATTTTTATCAAACGCTATTAAAGAGAGGGACAACACATTTTTGTCAAGACAAGGAGCTCATGTTATTCAATTAAATAATTAAGGGGACCTCTAGTATTAAAGTTAACTCGTTGATTAACTCTAACATTTTCGACATTTTGCTCTAAGGAATGCAGATTTTTATAAAATCGGCTATGGAGCCAGATGTTACTGTTCAGAATTACAGGGAGTTAATTGCATTTATTTAATTGTTTGGAATATTTTGTAGCATCCTTCAATTTATATAATCTTGGGTTTAAATGTATTTATTTAATGGGTTATGTAGTTTGGAAAGACTTATGATATTTTGTAGAAGTTTTGGACTGGGCTTTAATAGACAAAATACTTGTGGTATATAAAGCCCTAACTTACCCTAATTAAGGTTTATCAAAAGAAATCAAAAGGTAAGCCACCTTGTACTATTCCATTGAAATACACACACTAACATGCACTCAAGGTGTTCTTAACGTTTTAAACATTCAAGCCTTTCTTTTGATCCTTGTTTGGTAATAAAAGGGCCAACAAGTGGTATCAGAGCCTAACCCGGATCAATATCTTCGATTTGAATCCAGTTTCGCTCGATTCCGAAGTGATTTGAAGAAGTTTTTGATTGAAAACTCATTTTGGATTTTATCACTATTTTTGGGTGTTTTCAAATCGTTTCAGTGATTTCTTTCCCTTAACACATTAGAAAACTGATAATGAGTACATTTGTGGTCTTTCACGTCGATTTTCGTCAAGTTTGAGTAGGATTTGAGCAAAAACGAGTCTGAAAATCTGGTTTTTACTGAACTGATCATCACTTTCGGGCAGCATATAGAACAGTACCATCGCATTTGAAGGTTTCGACCGAAACCCACTGTGAGGAGTTTCGATTGAGGCCGACGCTTGAATCGCCAGAAAGGCTACAGTACCAAAATTACTAGTTTCGCCCCGTTCATTTCTCGGCGATTGTCAATCCATTTAAACTGCATCGCCCGACACTCAATCGGCCAATAAACCACATCCAATTGTAGTCAATCGAAACGAAATTTATTTGCACCAAATTCGCCCGAAACTCTCTCATTTCTTTCGATCGAAACAAAGTATTCCAAATTGAAATCGCTCCATCGCCCGAAACAGACCTTTTCCAAACTCTTTCGCACGATTCACATTCTGTCGCCCCATTAAAGCCGCTAGGATCTATATTGTACGATTCATACTGTCGCCCCATTCTAGAACACTAAATTGAAATTTTCGTCACCCGAGTTAAAATCCTAGAATTTCAATCGCCCGATTCATAGCACTTAGAATCGATCTAGCACTGAGATTGGGTAGACCAAATTTTTAATATCACATAACTGCAATCGTCCGATCCTAAAGCCTTACACAAAAACCATCAAATTTTTAAAAAACGACAGAATTCATTAAGTGAATTTACTTACGTCGACTCAACACTCGAAATTATTCAAACTTGACCATTTCTCATTCAAAACTAAACCATTTTATTTCACAGATCTATTTTGCGTTAACGATAATTACCAAACAAAAACAATGGACGGTCTTGCTATTGGATCTGACAATCGTGCACCACTACTAAGATGGGGAGAGTACGACATATGGAAGCAACGATTCATCAACTTCATAGAAATCAAGGATGTAGACCTCACAAATGACATGCTTTCCTCAATTTTTGAGAGAGGAGAACTCCTAATGACCCTAGTCGATACAATGATGCTGAGAGAGCACGAGCCAGAGTGGACAAGCTTGCTCGACACTACGTACTTCAGGCCCTACCAAATGATGTCTACAAGCAAGTCGATGCAATGGTCACTGCAAAGAAAATCTGGCATGAAGTACGCAAAATGATGGTTGGGACAGAAGTTAGCAATCTGTCTAAGAAGTCTAGCATCCTCACTGCCTATGACTCCTTCAAAGCTAAGGAGGGGGAAGAACTTCGAGATGTTTACCTTCGTTTCCTGACCATCATCAACGAGATGAGAAAGATCAACATCCAACTCTCCATCTCGAACACAACATCAAGTTCCTTTCCACACTTCAACCTAAGTGGGGACGGATTGCAGTTCTGGTTAAGCAACAGAACAAAGATCTGGATACTATTGACATTCACTCCTTACACGACAACCTCTCACAATACTCTCAGTATGCCAAAGAAATCAAGAACGAGGGAAAAACAAATGTCGACATGGAACCAATTGCACTCGTGACCTCTACATCAAGCAACAGAGCTCGAGAACTTCTAAAGGAAAGCAGGCTGTACAATCTGACACTTCAGACAACGCTGTATCTGACCAAGAATCTAAGGACGAACTCGAATTAATCAGAAAGAAACTGGTTATGATCTCAGAGACGGTCAATAAGATGAGCGCCAAGAAATCATCATCTTCCTTCAACAAACAACGAACCTCGGGTGGGAAACAGAATTCGTTGCCCCAGTAGAGGCTGAAACTAAGAAGTCTGAAGTATTAAAGAAGTGCTTCAACTGTGGCAAACCGGGTCACTTTGCTTCTGAATGCTTCAGACATAAAAAAAAAACACTGAATACTACAAAAATAATTTTCATCTCTCACAATGCAAGTAGGCGGGAATTGTCTTGGTTGCTGAGGAAGAGGAATGGCTGGAGGACACTCCATCTCTAAATGATTTTGTCAAACTGAACGTAGGATAGCCGAACTCTCCATGCATCGTAAAGATTACTCAGAACTCCAAAGCAATTTTGACAAAAATTATGCCTTATTAAACAAACAACAGGAAGAGATAGTTATTCTTCAAGAAACCTTAACCTTGTCTGAAGCTAAAGTGAAGACTTTAGAAGACCTTATAGAAGCAAGGAAAAACAAATTAGCGATATCTGTAGAAACTTGCAAGACAGCGAAGAAGAACGAGTAAATGTATTGTCTCAATATGAACTAGTCACCAACGAACGTGTTCGTCTATACAAGACAATCAAAGAGTTAGAGGACATTAACACCAAAGAGGTCAATCTGAACGAACCCTCTTTCTAAGCCAACCTAAAGATGTAGAATTCTATGATCCCCGCGAAGGATTGGGATTCGAACCCACCACTAACCCAGAGAAAGATAATGTACTCTCTCTGTACGACATTAGAAGTTTTGGTTTGAGCCTTGAACAACGAAGGCCCTTCGTAGAATCAAGTGAGGTGACTGAATCTGACGAACAGAAACGGAGGAATAAAGAATGGGCCCAAATCGTGTGTGACTATACAAACTCAATGATAGCTACAAAACTAGAGAGATAACACTCTCTGATGATTACATGTCACCATTTGGACCCGAAATTCAGGAAAGCACTGACGATCAGGCTAAACCCATTTATTCATCTATCTATATTCCAGAAATTATTCGCAAAATCGGAGCCTTGACAGCCTCCCTAGAATCAGAAAAGAAAGCCCAGGAAGAAGAGAAAACTATTTGTTAAACAAAATTTATACTCTTGAAAACTTTCCTGACGCTTACAAACCCTCCACCTCCCGTCCTGTTCCAAATCCTCTGCATATAAATGCAAGCAAACTACGAGGAAAATTCCATTATCTCACACTAACTTTGTATCACACGTACCAACAGACAAAGGCGTGAGATCTGAGGAAGCGAAGAAGGTTCGATCTGGCTCAGCAAAGAAGACAACAGTCCCTGATAAGACGAAGATACCAGTCTCAAACCTTTCTTCTCATGATTAAAAATCTTTTGCATTTCCATAAGTGACTTGTTGTAATGTCGCAGATCGTGTTTCGTTATTTTATGCCCAGAAATCGAAATATTGTCATATAAATAATGATATATTTTCCTATCCTCATGACGGTCGTTCCAGCAAAAACGCTTCCACGTCACAAAACCACTAATTCTAAGGCCATATCTTCCACGCTCACGAATCATACTATCAAATCTAAGATAAAGAAACACACCACCCCAAGACCAAGCAGAACAAGAAATTAAGGCAAAAACAAGTTTGGACTCCGAAATCCCAACTGCATCCCACAGGAAACTGTCAGGCTTGGGTTCTTAAACCAGTTATCCAACAATCCAGCAAAGAATTCAATCTAGCAACAAATATGTTAGCTTCTACACCTGCTACCGAAGAAGGGCCCATCTATAAATGGGTGCCTAAACTTGATTTTTTTTTGCAGGTCCGTCATGTGTGGTACTTAGATTCAGGTTGCTCCTCACACATGATGGAAACAAAGAGCTGTTGAGCAACTTCTATGAGGGATTTCTCGGAATGGTCCACCTCGGAAACGGTCAATCTGCACCCATGTTAGGAACGGGTTATCTCACCCATGACAGGCTAACCATCAAAGGGGCCTCCTATGTCGAAGGACTGAGCTACAATTTATTCAGCATTGGACGTTTCTGTGACAAAGGCTACAAGGTGAACTTCGAGACCAACAATGTAGCGTCACAGATAACAATGGAATAAGCTACTCACTGGCCAGAGAAAGACGAATCTCTACTCCATTGACCTGAAAACTGTCCGACCGACTTGCCTCATCTCCCGTGCCTCTCTACACCAGAACGATCTCTTCTAAATGTGGTAGGCTTTAAGGAGCAAGTAGAAGCAATTATTTTGAGGGAAGAAACAACTCTTTTATTTCTACGAGTGTTTAGTCTTTTTACAGAAAGAGGAGATACATTTAACACTTTCACGTCTAAGGCTCCTTCTTAACCTAACCTAGACACCCTCGCCTTCGATTCCTCTAGCTCAGGTACTACGCTCCCGTAGACGTAGTAAACACAATGTTAGAGTTATTATTTGTCATATTTTTATTTTTAGGTTTTTGATCTTTAGGAGGCAATGTTTCTTTCTTCACGCTTTTCGTAATGATTTTATCCTTTGAGGGAGATGCGTGAGAAATGGCTTGTGAGATGGAGGAAGCTTTAAGATTTTCTATGTCTTTTAGGAATCTTTTCTTTTCAGCTTCAAAATCCTCTCTTTCCTTTTCCAAAGAAGCTCGTAATCCCACTATTTTCTAACAATAGGGTGTATGTAGAGAGAATTTTCAGATGAATTTGCACTTCCTCCGATGCAGAACAAATTTTGGGAAGATACATTGACTCAAAGCTGGGAAGTTCCTTAGTTTTGTAGCTTTGATTCAATTCCGTGTAAGAAAAGGAATTTCAGCCCTATTCTTGGCTTTCCCCTGGCTTCTTCTAACTCATTAATTTCCTTTGCGTTAGTAAAAACCGTGTAAGAGAGACTAGCCCAAGACCCATGTACTTGACATCGTAGAGTTGTTTGCAGTCAACCTTTTTCAAGTTACGTGGATTCTCGAAGCCTAAGCCATATCTATAATCATAAACTCTTGTCCTTGGGCATATTAAAAAATGGTCTGATCAGTTTGATCCCTCTTCACAAGAAGATCTTCTAATTTCTTAATCTTAGTGTATAGCTTTTACGTCTTCGGCGTCTATGGTACCATAGTTAATTAGAGTATGCTCATTTCGGCTTGACATGCATCTAGACTCTTTCCTATCACTAATATTAGAATTGGATTTTTCTAATTCAGCTTCTAGACTAGCTTCTAGACATTTGTGGGTATTGTCTAACCTGTCTTTTAGTTTCTTCATTACCGAACTATGCTTTTCTAGTGAGATATGCTTAGTCTCATATGATTGGATTCTCTTAGTTAGTTTATCTATTTTGAGACTAGAACTCCTTGCATTTTCTTCGAGACTGGCTATAGTTTCCCTAGACTTAAGAAGCCTTTTCTCTACATTTATACGTCGTTTCTGCTCAAGTACCATGTTTAGCAAATTTCGAATTTAACACAGCTAATAGGTCTGAATGTGTAGAGTGAGAGGATTCTACCCCCTATGATGATGCGGATGCTTTGTCGTCGTCCGTCTTTGCGGAAATTCCATCTTCCTCTTCATCTTCGAGGCGTGCCATTAGAGCAAGGTTTTTCGGCGTCAGAATCTGAGCTGTCCTCTAGCCAGTGGTCCTGTTCCGCCATTAGAGATACTCCAGCTTCCTTTAGTTTGGTAAGTTGATGCTTCCTGTAGTAGTTAGCATCCTTCTTCTTTGGAAGGGTGCACTCCCTGGCAAGGTGACCTGCTTTTCTCCACAGTTAAAGCATTTTAGTGTCTCTTTTGACGTTGTGACTTCTGTAGACTCAGTTGTTTTCTCTTTGTTCTTCGAGCTTGTAGTTCGAAGTCTGTTAGCAGAAGATGACGACTTCTTCTTGAAGTACTGCTTCGTCATTATTTTAGCGACTAACGCCAACTGTTTCCCAAAGTCTCTGATCTCAGAGGGAAGTTCTGAATCTGTTGTGTCTTCACCCTCTGAAGAGCTAGGGAGCTTGACCTGCTTTGCCTTGCATGAACGAGAGCTCTTCTTCTCTGAAACTAGAGCTATGGAGTCCTCGGCCTGCTTGCCCTTATGCTCTTTCTGTATCTCGCCGATGTCTTCTTCATGTTGTGCTAGGTTATCAAAACAGCGTGAATATCAATCTCATCCAAGTCCTTAATTTGTCGGAGTTGAGTGGAAATATTTTTCCATTCAGTGCGCAGTGCTGACACGAACTGAATATTCATCTCCATATTTGTCTTTTTAATGTCAATCTTTCTCATTTCGTTGAGAAGAATGAGGTACAGCTGATAAAGATCATGCAAGTTGTCCTCAATTTTAGCTTTGAAGGAGTCATACGTTGTGAGTATGTTACCCTTCTTAGCTTCGGCGCCTACTTCGGCTCTTTGCAGCATCCTCTCCAGTTCATTCCACATCCTTTTGGCCGTTGGGATGTTATCCATCTGTCTATAGATGTCGCTGGGGATGCCCTGCATTAGCGTGTTTTTGGCTATCAGATCTGCTTTTGGTCTTCTTTTCTCAGCATTGTCGTACTTACTTCGTAGGTAGTTTCACTCGCCTAGTGGGTTCGACTGAAGGATTATTTTAGCTATCACCTTCTTGATTTATATAAGATACTTCTGGTCCCTCATAGAGTGATCTAAGCAAGTCTCAGCCTGATCTTTAAGTTCGATGAAATTCAAGAACCGACTCCTCTAGACCGTGTATTCGCCTCTTTTGAGAACTGGAGGACGATTGTCGTTTCTAAGAGAGTAAGCATCCATTTTCGTTTGTTGAGTTGATAAAGTATCTTCGTTTATTTGTTTTGATTGTTTGAACTAATGTGATGTGCTTTACGAGTAACAAATTAGAGTATTATCCTTTGATTGTAAGCAGTCGAGAATTATTATCGAAAGGTTTT